>CAMZMU010000053.1:20303646-20419978 GCA_947311845.1 Poa pratensis
CGGAGCCGTCACGGTGGTGGAGAAGGGTGGAGAGAAGAAGATAGGGTTCAAAGAAAGTGGAGGAGGACGCGTCGTGAGCGCTCACGCGTGTGTAGGAAATGAGTTTCGAGTCTGAGACCCCTTAAGAGCATCTCCAATTGGATTGTGCTATTTCGGCCATATATGTCTGTGAACGCGTCCACGAAGAGAAACGGTAAACCCTTACATGTTCTTCGTGCAATCACACTTCTCGTTTTTAAAACATTAAATCTATGCAAATATGTCACATAAATCTATGCAAATAAATGTATCTTAAGGCATAGATTTTACTCCGTGGTTGGACTATAATCTACACAAGATACTATCTACTTATCTAAATAATCCAAATATTACGATTTTAATCACAACTAGGATAATAATAGCTCCAAATGCATATGTATGCCAATTTTCTCCCCAAGTGCTTATCTTTTGATCTTGTTCATTTTCAACCAAGATGCATTCTTAATTTCGTGATCATGAACAATGTTGGCTATATGCAACTCTAATTGCATCTTCTTCTTTTTTCAATTATCTTCTTCTATCGTCTTCTTATCTTTTTCAGTCTTCTTTATCGTTCACTCCATCCTCTCGGTTGACCGTAAAATTTAAATCTTCCCAAATGACCATTTTCCCTCAAAACAATGCTTCAACTCCATTTCAACTTAATGAACACCGCATTCACACGTTTAATTTCTAGAGTACTCTGATTGGGACGACGTAAGGATGGTGCTGGAGATTTACTCGAGTGAGAGCTGGTAGATGAGATGAATGTGTTAAGTGGTTGACGATGGAGACTTTCGTGGGTTGATGTAAGACCCGCTAAAGTTCTACACAAAAAAAGTGGAAACGAAGAGCAGGAAAACCCTTCGTTTTTCCTATTGATGCGGAGGTTGGAATGCAGCGTGAGTACGGTGACACTTTTTTTTCATTAGCTGCAAAACCGTGTATTCATCAGAAATTCCTCTTCTTTTCAAAAGGTTCACCTATTTATTAATAGTCATCAACAACAGTACAAATAAGTTGTTCACCGATTTATTTACAATGTCATCGCCGCCTCACCATTCCAAAGAAGATATTAAAACTCCGAGAAAACAAGAACGGAACCCCCCCCCCCCCCCCCTCCCCGTCTGCGAGGGGCCGTGGTCTGTCGCACCCGAGGGCCATCGGAGGAGAGGCAGACCGGCAGCGAGTGGAACGGATAGTTTAGATCGAGATCGCTCCTCTCATCTCTCTCCTCCATTGATTGTTGATTCCATGTTCTAAAAAAACCGCTCTCGTTCAACTCAAGCTTTCTACCCTCGTTTATGTGCGCAAACTTGGATCACTCTAGCTGATTTCATCAGCAGCTCGTCTTCTCCAGCATCGAGATCCTCCATTCGCTTCACCTTTGGTCAACGCTGTTGCGGCTCACAAGGCCTTCGGGCATTTCAAGCAGCTTGTCTCATTCAATTTTTTTTTGTTTTGTTGTTCTTGTTTTTATCTTTGTATAAGCTGATTTCCTCCTTATTACTCTTGTCTCACCTTTCGTCTAGACTAGATACAGTGTGGGTAGCTCAAAGTTGAAACGTCAAAAGTAGACTCCGAGCGTCCACTAGATAGAGCGATTAGATGGACGGGTGATTTCACGGTGGTGCGAAAGGGCAAAGAGAAGAAGAGAAAGGGGTCAAAGGAAGGGAAGGAGGACGCGTCGCGAGCGCTCGAGCGCGCGTAGAAAAGAGTTTCGATTCCAACGCCCCTTAAGAGCATCTCCCATTGGATTGTGCTATTTCGGCCATATATGTCTGTGAACGCGTCCGCGGTAAACCCTTACGCGTAGAAAAGGAGTATCAATTCCAATGCCCCTTAAGAGCATCTCCAATTGATTGTGCTATTTCAGCCATATATGTGTGTGAATGCGTCCGTGGTAAACCCTTACATGTTCTTCGTGCAATCACACTTCTCACTTTTAAAACATTAATATCTATGCAAATACGTCACATTAAATCTATGCAAATAAAATGTATCTTATAGCATACATTTTACTCCGTGGTTGGCCTATAATCTATACAAGTACTACCTACTCGTCTAAATAATCCAAATATTACGATTTTAATCACAACTAAGATAATAATAGCTCCAAATGCATATTGTATGCCAATCTTCTTCCCAAGTGCATATCATTTGATCTTGTTCATTTTCAACCAAGATGCATTCTTCTTAATTTTGTGATCACGAACAATGTTTGACTATATGCAACTTTAATTGCATCTTGTCTTTTTTTAATTCTCTTCCTCTATCTTCTTCGTATCTCGTTTCATGTGAGCAAACTTGGATAACTCTAGCTGTTTTCATCAGCAGCTCGTCTTCTCCAGCATCGAGATCTTCCGTTCGCTTCACCTTTGGTCAACGACTGTTGAGGCTCACAAGGCCTTCCGGAAATTCTCAAGCAGCTCGTCTCATTCAAATTTTTTTTTTTGCTTGTTCTTGTTTTTATCTTTGTATAAGCTATCTTTGTTTTTTGTTTCCTTATTACTCGTCTCACCTTTCGTCCAGATACAGCGTGGGCTGAAAGTTGAAACGTCAAAATAGACTCCGATCGTCCACTGGATCGGAGCGATTAGATGGACGGGTGCTTTTGGACCGACCAAGGCCCTCCTAGCTACGCACAACTGATGTCGACTTGGCTTATGCTGATGATAGCACGAACCAACAAAATGATAGTCTGTCGCTGCAGCGAATATAATGCGATTTCCGTAACTATTAGAGGCTGTTTCTATTGACAGAATAAAGGCATAATCCTTAGAGCATCTCCACCGGCGCGCCCGGCAAAGTTGCCGGAAAGACGCAATTGGGGCGCGCCGGCACGCGTTACCGCCTATTGAAAACGCGCGCCCCACCGGTCGCTTCCAATAGGATTTAGGGGGAAAACGTCAAATTTATAAACTTAACATTTTTATTCAAATTCGATAGTTTATACAAAATTCGATAAAATTTAAACTAAACCTAATCTAAGGCCCGCCGGTCCAGTAGCCGTAGAACTGGTCACAGTCGTACGTGGCCACCGCGTGTTCGACGTTCCACGCACCGGCCTCCTGCTGCGGCGGCGCGTCAGCTGGCTCCCTCCGCCTCCTCCTTCACATCCTCCTTCACCGGCGCGGCGGGAATCTGGACCTCGGCGTCGAGGTCGATGATGTTGTTCTCGACGCAGGACCAGTGCTCCGCGAACTCGCGACACCGGCTGGACCGTGTCGAAGGAGAGCTTGGTGGCGATGGCGAGGTCCCTCTGGTACAGGGCCTTGACCAGCTCGTCCGTCAGCGGCGGCGGCGGCGGTGTAGCAGCGCGCTTCTTGCCGCGGGACGAGGACGCCCCTGGCTCGAGCTTGACCTTGGCGCGGGGCGCGTTCGTCGTCGGCGGCGCCGGCCCAAAGTCACGGATGGTGACGCCGCTGTTCCTGTGCGGCGGCGCCAACCATCCAGACTCCAACTTGACCTTTGATCCTCCTGCTGTTGTTATTGATCAGCGGCGGCTCGATCTTCACGAAGTGCGGGGTCGTCGGCGTCGTGGACCGCGCGCTGGAGGAGGACGACGAGCTCGACGGCATCTGCCAGCCGCCGCGGGAGCGGTCGATGGGGGCGTCGTAGCCGTGCTCCCGCATGACGGTGTACAAGTCGCGGCCCTCCCACCAGCGCCACCGCCACACGACGTTGTGCTGGTAGGGCCGCTCCGTCCCCTTGTGGTCGTCCAGCGCCGCGTCGCGCTGCGCCTCCAGCAGTGCCCGCCAGTTGGGGCTGTCGACGGCGTACTCCGGATCCGCCTGCTGCTCCGGCGTCAGGTCCCGGCGGTGCAGGTGGACGAGGTCGCGGAAGCGCTCCCCCGTCGGCAGTGGCGGCACGACGTAGCCGAGCGCGCTCATCTGCCAGCCGCCGCCGCCGTTGGGGAGGCGCATCCCCGGCGGCACGGGGATGTGGTGGCGGTGGAAGAACGCTGCCTCGTCCTTCCGGAGGCACGTCTTCACGCCGCCGCTGCCCGACGCTTGCCCGTTGTGCGCCATGGTCAAGCTCGAGGAGAGGAGAAGAGCGGCGTGGATGAGGGAGAGCGGAGTGCGGCGGTGGAGGTGAGCGGCGGGGTCTTTATAGGGCGGGGGAGAGGAAGAGCGCGCGAACACGGCGCAGGAACGCGCCCCATTTATGCCGGCGCCGGTTCCCGAGGCGACGTAACTCCGACGACGCGTGTCGGGGAAGACGAGGCACAACGCGTCACTTCGCGTCAGAAAACCGCTCAAGACGCATTAAGCGCATTAAATTACGCTGACCGGGCCGTTGGGTCGCTGACGCGTCACCCCACCCGTCTGGTTTGGACGAGGCGCCCGTTGCCGCGGTTGCCGACACGCCCGCTTGCGTCCCTAGAACCTGGGCGCGAAGCGGGGTTGCCGAACGCTGTATTGAGGCGCGCCCGCTTGCGTCCCTAGAACCTGGGCGCGAAGCGGGGTTGCCGGACGCTGTATTGGGACGCGCCGACAACTATTTTTCTATTGGACGCGCCATTGGGTTTTTTTTTGCTGCCGAAAACATCTATTGGAAGCGGAGTTTGGCGCGCCCGTGGAGATGCTCTTACTTCCAGGTTGTCCGGCACTTGTAGCTTCAGGGAGTTTCTACTGGCAAGAATACGGCATTTTCATCCGGATTGTTCGCACCCCGCAGCCGTGCAAAGCAAAGTAAAATGGCTGATTATTCAGCAGCTTACACGCTGGGCTGAGAGGAGGATCGCAAGCTTAGCTGAGAAAAAACAGCAGCATCTACTACTAAAATGCTTTCCAGATTCCGCGGAACAAATGAGGAGTTTCTGACGCAGGTTCAAAAGCAAATTACTGCGGAGCTGCTGGAGCATATATGCTAGGCACACTTATACGGTCGGTGTTGGAAAAAGCTTTGACACAACGAACCTACAGCAAATAGTCCATGATATGGTCAACTGTTTCAGTTCGAATCTAATGAAAAAGGAGAGCTTCCGCAAAAACCAGCTGTATGCGAACCATTTACATCAGATGACAAGCGCAACAATTCTTTGCATTCGCACCAGATTAGTGAGCTGGGAGGAATGTCTTGTCTGCTCGATGAAATTCCAGGTTTGTCTTGTATTGTATAAATCCCATGACATAGCTCTCTCGTTTGGTATCTCTTGCATCCACATCATAAAGGTGCTTTGCTTCGACATATCAATGGTAAGGACATGATACCTATAACAAAAAGAAAAAAAGAGATAGACATTAGTAATTTAGTATCCCGTCTCCAGATTCATTCTGGCTGTTACAAAGGAACACAAAAATGTTTGTTGTGCTGACAGGCTGCAATACATGTTTAATAAGTTTGCGATATTGCCACATGCATATACCCATCAAATACTGGTTGGTTCAAGACATGCCAATGATATCATGGATTGGCTACACGAGCAACTCATGTCTTCGAACGTAATCAGCAGATATCTCCTACGTTGTGTCAGTCATTTGTAATCCTTGTATTTTCTACAGCTTTGCGATTTCCGAATATGTAATAGATTTGTGATTCCCAGACATGTATAACATAAAGATTTCTACAGTCTCTTGAATAAAATCAAATACACCAAAAGGAAGCGCAATATCTCAAAAGGAAAAAGGTCTCCTGAACAAATGTGTCACAATATGAACAGTTTTTATCCAATAAGTATCCATAAAGCACAAAGGGGTAGACATGGCTAAGAAGTATGAACGTTCAAGAACTCATGTGTAATTAAGATGTGAGAACCCATGCCACCAGGCAGTTTGGCCATTGACTCAAGCACATTCTCAAAACTAGTGAGAAAACATGCTTTAAGTGTGAAAATGTAACTACGAGGGGTTATTGCATACGAACAGGTGGTAAGGCAGATTTGTATACTACAAACAGTAGATTCTGGGTAGAATAGATCAAACATTCAAACTAGTAAAAGTTATAAGAGAATAGATACAGAATTATGACACTTAAAAAAACCAACTTTCTTACTTATAGATCAGGAATCTACAGTGTAGAGTGACAAAACCTCATGGTTGGAGATAAAACAGTTTGTTAAACCTGCTAATCCGAAAAACACAGTATGAAATGAAACAATCGAAGGCAAGGACTTGATAACATACTTTGTAAGTTCCAAACTTTCATTTTATAAATGGTAACCCTGAGTGCACGTTTAGTGCATATTCTTCGTACTGAGTACCAAAGAACTGCCTCAAGAAAAATTCTTCGTACCTACTCTTGAGTGAAGGAATCACAAGAAAAAACGTACCAAATCTTCATATTCAAAGATGTACCAAAGGCTACATCCTGAAAATGGGGAGCCTACATGCATCATTTGATGAAAGCACTCCAGCAGTAGGAAGTAATGAAGAAAAAAAGCACGGTTGTTTCAGAAGGATACGGTATCCGCTTTGAAAAGAATCGCCACAACACCAATGCAAATGCAATTGTAGATACTGGATTGCAGAGCATAAGCTGTGTTCCCACTCCCCATAGAAGAAAGCCTAAATACCCAGGATGCCGCATAAATCTGTCAAATAAAGCACGAAGTTTAGCAACAGTAACTATTAAATGGTTTTCATAATTACCATGATGTTCCCATATTGCAAAGAAAATTAATGAGTTGGAACTGTAGCAAAAAAGACTACAACATTAATCAAGATCTGTGAATGTTTAATTGTGTAATGCAACATAAGCACATAGACAATCACCTATAAACACCATGAGTTATCAACTGATGCTGGTCTTCATAATGAATCCTTATGACATGTGTGAATGACCGCCCAGCTGTCACGACAGCAATTTTACGAATAATTTCACCAACAAGCACCATTAGAAGGCCAATATTACTGACAAACTGATACCCTTTTAGTTCTGGAAAGAGAAAGCCTTCTGTCAGGTGTTCTAGCATCGCAAAACTCATTGCCAAAACATATTGCTTGCTGATAAGAAGTGCTGCATCAGAAGCACCTTAATTAGATCACAGAACTCATTGCCAAAACACACAGAAGTTACAATAATATAGAATACAACTAAGTGGTTAAGAAAGAAGACAAGGAAACAAAGTAGCAGTTGCCAATACATGCATGCTATAGTGTTCTTTCATATTCTGTTTAACTTCTTCCGTGTCTAGCTGATAAGCCTGGATAAGAATCTTCTAACTTTGTTTGTATCCAATCAAAATATCATTTTCGTTATATGTTATGGTGCATCATACATTCTGTTTACGGGGACAAAAAAACAGTACGACTTTTAAACCCTGGTACTGAATACCCTTCCGAATAAGAAAGCAGTACAAAGCTTCAAGAAAAAAACAATGAGAAACCACATCCCTTTTTTTCTTAGCGGTGAGCTACTAACAGCTAGCTTCAAGGTCAAATGAGCTAACATAATGCAAGTTTTACAAACAAAGCTTGAATGACTATTTTCTTATCCCTAATTCAAACTCTATACAGTTAAAGACATTTATAATGGCTTGTGAAGCATGGAGGCACTCAAATTGTACTTTCATGTTCTGGAATTTCACCTCACACTTGATGTCGGCCCATTGATACTTGTTCTTTTCTTCTACCCAGAATTCATCACTACATTTGGTAGCTTCTTCCGGTTCAAGTGTTATACTAAACAGAATCTTACAGTCGCAATAGATCGGTCAGCGCAGGTATAATTATCGGTATTTTTCAGTTCAATGGAGCTTGCCGAGGCCAGGATGTCAAGTAGGCAAGTATTATGCAGATAAGGAAAATGCCAAAGTAAGCATATTGCCAATTCCTTTTAAAAGTTTTAAGCGATTCCAATTATCTAAACAAAATAAAATCAAACCAGCAACAATCCAATTGGATCAGCAGGAGCGACGCACTTTGGCATCCTTATGAACCCAGATATGCGCTTCGCATTATCACATACTAGTATTAACCGCAACACCGTAATCTACCCACAGGAAAGACATGTGCTTCGGTAACACAACCCTTCTCTGGTACTGGTACCTAGAAAATTTCACAAGCACCGTCTCAAATTGCGAGAGGGGAATGAAGAGGCGGCACACTCACAAGTGGCGGTGACGTTGCGGTGGCCGTGGAAGACGGCGGCGAGGACGTACTCGGAGCCGTGGAAGAAGACGAGGGCGGCCGCGAACTGCCACGCCTGCGTCCGCGCCGCCATGGGCAGAGCGGGGATCTGGGGAACGGAGCTTGCGCTGTGGCTCAGAGCTAGGACAGTGGGGGGAGATGCTTGGCGAGGTGCCGGGAGGAGGAGATGCCGCATGCGGAAGCTTTTTGCTAGGGACCTGGACGGATACGGGAAAAGCTTGGGGCAGCCATGGCGATTTGCGATGCGGCGAAACTGTCGGGCCGCCGGCCGGGAGAGGAAGGGTGCGTTTGGTTCTATACTTCTATGCCAGCGTCGGCCTTACCAAAATATTGGCACGCCCATAACGCTTCGATGCTGCTTGGTACGTCCAGTGGGCCGAGTTCAGGGCTACAAGGAGAGAAGGGATGGTCTGCTTTTGTGAATAGGATAAACTATGGGTCCATCATTCCGGAGCTTTCTGGCCCAAGAGGCCCAACCAAATTTTCCAATCCAGCTCTGCCATCTTTTTTTCTCGAAAAAAAAGTCTGCCATATTTGTTTCCCTCAATGTTCTAATTTTTTTGTTTCCCTCAAAATAAAATAAAATAAACATCTATCATTTTTGTTCCATTTTGCAGAAATAGATCCCGCTCAAAAGATATTTAACATAATATGTTTGGTCCTTTCTTGTTGTCTTCGCTACGAATCTCTTGGTGAACATACTTGTTTGGAATCTCGCCGGATGAAGGACAACTAGACATTTATATGGAAATTTGGTCTAGTGTGTAGTCATCGTTTTTTTTGTGGGAACCAACTGATCCATTAAAGCAAGGTGATTACAGAAAGGACCTCCATGAAAATCAAAATTACAACCAAGTCCTCCTGAAGAACACTGTCGCCGACATAGAAAAGAGCGTGCCGATGACGCGCCGCCGCCGCATCTCCACTCAATCCTTGGAACGGAAGATGTCCCCTGACGAACGGGAAGTCGTCGAACCTCGAACTCCGGAGAGCCTCCATCCTGCTCCTCCGGCCACAGCGTCGCCTTGCTTTAATCACAGCCGATTCAAGATCGACAGCTGGAGTCGCCGCATCGATCTCCAGAACGGGGAAACCCACACACGGCGGCCACCGAGGACCGCAAGCGTGAGGAAGAAGGAGGTGCCCCACCATGGAACTGCACCGAGCTCCATCGCCGGAGAAGACGGACACCACCTGCAAAACCGAACGCCGCCGCGCCACCTTCTCCAGAGCGTCGACGGACCGGTCCCTGATAGAGCCTACACTATGTACAGCTGGGAAACGAGGTTCCCCCACCCTCCCGCCGCCTGAGCGGCCGGCGGAGGGAGGGGGAACCGGCGATTCTCCGGCGACGAGGTGGATCTGCGGGGGGAGGAAAAAAATCGCCCTTCACTGTAGCGGGGAAGGGATAGCGTCCAAGGTCGCTTTCTTACCTCTTCTGGTGTGTCGTCATCGCTAATTAGATTTTCACTGGTCATGCAAACTCTTGCTACCTTGTTGTGCTAGTGCATAACATGGAAAGACCACATATTTCTCTAAGGATGTTGGTCCGCTCCGAGAGTGAACTATCATGCCCAAGTTTACGAAAGCTTACTATCCGACGCTCGTTCACGATTTGAGAGTTGACAAGTACGACAATCATGGATAGTTCTATGACAGGGCACACGTAAGTTGAAGAAGATAAACAAAGTGATGCTACATTTTGCTGAGCTATCAATGGTGAAGAGAGAGTGCAACAAGGTAACCCACAAATGATGGCGGTGCTATATTCGAGCTTTTAGGTCAAGTGACATCACAACTTTGGCAAATTCCTCTTATCTTTTTTTTTTTGAATTTTATACAATAGTCTCTACATGTTTAACACATTATAACACAATGAAATCACAAGTCTTAGATCCTAACATTCTCACAGTCATAAAATGAGAGGGGACGTTCTGAAGCCAAGGGGGTCTGCAATTTTGCACCTTTTTTTTTTGGAAAATCTAATCATGTTTAAGTATAAAAACAAAAAGAAATTTCATGCGTACCGCTCCACATTGTATGAAAATTAGCAATTCACATGTGTTAAGGTGATGGAAATCACATGAGACATTTTTTTTCTACATAGGTAAAAAAGGACGTTCTTCGTGGAACTTTCTACGCACACATAGAACGTGGAGATGTATGCGTGCAATTTTTTTCGTATTTGTTTTGACATTTACAAAATGTGCTGATTGAAAACGACGCAGATACCCTCGTGAGCAACTACCTATCCCCCACCCCCGCCACACACACACAAAAAAAAATAGCTTGGAGGAACACACAGTCGTGCATTGATGGGACTTTTTATATTGATTAGAAAAAAGTATCACCTCCATGAGTTAACTCTCTATTATTACTGTTATGAACATCTAAGTTGGTGGCGGTATGTTCACTCACATTCTCACACAACTTACATATTCCTCGACCACGCTTGGGTGGGCGCAGGGCCTGACTGGGACGGCGACCACGTCCCGCCGGCGCTGGAACGCCGGAGCGGCGGCTCCGGGACCGCATCGACTGCGGGTGGCGGATCCGGGCCCCTTGCGCTCGGATCTGGGGCGGGCGAGCCTGGCCGCGTGGGTGGAAGGTCGACCTCGCCGGCATCGTGTCGGCGTGGATGCGCGCGGGGCGCGGCCTGGCGGCGAACGGTGCCGCACGGGGCGCGGTCGGACGGCTCGGGCGTGGCCAGGAGGCGCGCGCGGTGGGCTGCTTCTGGGCCAAGGTGAAGACAGTGGTGGATTCAGGGCTGGAGTTGACTCGGGCGGCGGCGGGTTGAGAGGCAGGGGCGGCGGCGCGGAGCCGCCGCGACGGTGGGCTTGGTGGACGCTGAAGATGGCTCGCTGCTGGACACAATATGGCGTGTGGTCGCTGTCCCGCCGCCGGTGGTGGTCGGGCTTGTTGGAAGCGGTGGTACAACGGTGTTGGTTTGCTCCGGTGAAAACCTGGCACTGATCTCGGTCAGTGCCGGCGGCGTCAGCGTCTTTGGACGTCGTTCCCCTCCTTGGAGGCGTCGTCGTGGAGCGAAAACCACCCCTTTGTCACCCCAATTCCCCGAGTTTCTTCAGGTGAAAACCTTGCATTGTCGTCGACAATGCGGGCGACGGCGGCGTTTTCGTCGTTTTCCTCCTTGGGGGCGTCGTCTTGGAGTCTCGGTACCCATGTCTTATGTTGCCATGCTAGCTTGACTCATCGGCGGGTGCGTGGAAGTCGAGGCGGCGGCTTCGAGATGGTTCTTGTATGTCGGGGCGGCGGCCCCGGATTGCTGTGTGGTGGTGACCCAATGTGGTGGGGTTACGACTCGACAGAGTGTGAGTGGCGGCTTCATGCTACAAGGGTGGCGAGGTTGTCGGCTCGGTCGATGCGTCCCAGCGAGGGGCGATCTTCAGTATGTCGAGGCAGCGGCCTCGGACGTGGTGTGGCGGCCGTGGTCTGCGGGTAGTTGCTCTGGGCAGTTTGGACTGCGGGCAACTAGGTCGTGCGGCGTTGCAGCTCAGGTGTGAGCAGTGGCATGTTGGGGGGCGGCCCAGGAAGGTGGTACAGGTGGATTGCGCAGGCGTGACGGAGAGGTGGATGTCGGGGCGGTGGCTTCGTGATTTCTGCAACATCGCGGGTGATCCACCTTTGTGTCGTGTGGGCGACAAGGTTGCTCACGTGTTGGTCGTCGTCGGGGCTCCTGGTGGGTTTGTTGCTTTCATCTACGTTGGAGCGTCCCGTATCTGCTCCTCCCATAGCAGTTACGGCTTCTTCTCTCCGGCATGGGTGGATGGCTGACTGGCTCGTTGCGAAGTGATGTTTCGAGCTTCGCTGTAGTTGTTCTCGAGGTTGTGCGGGTTTCATCCCGTGGGGTTGTGTTGTGTATGGTTTTCGCCCGGTTTCTTCCGATAATAAACCAGGCATCTTCTGCTTAATAAATAGATAAGGCAAAGCTTGTAATACCCCGGATTTTCGGGATATTTTTTAATTAAGGGTGTCGAAAATTTATTCCTAAATATTTTGATTTGGCTAATCTTGAGAGTTTAAATTGTGTATTTATACTCGATTTGCAAAATTATATTAGATAAGTTAGATTTATAAAAAGTTAATCTCTCTTCCTTTTTGGCTGATCACTAAAGTAACACTCGTGTGTTTGATCGATCAACCATGTACTAGTACTAGTATTAGTATAGCTAGTAGTACATGCGTGCATCGATAGAGTAGCTCGTGCATGCATGCTGTTTACCGCGCTTGGTTAGCTTAGCTAAGAGTGAGATAATGCTGCCATCAGCTTGTACTGCTAATCTAGATAAGGTTGTACTACTTGTACTGCTCCCAGATATTTTGCATGCACGGCGACGAAGCTTAGCTGAGAAGGATCAAGCAGGGGTACGTGTTGAGCTCTGGTTACTGGAGGTAGTACGTGTCGCTAGCGCATAGGTGCATATCCCATGCAGGTAGCAACAGGGGAGGAAATATCCAGCCCGCACTTAGAGCATCTCCAACAGCAGCGCTACGCGCCGGCGCGCTATATTTTTTTTGCAGCGCCAGATTTGCGATTTAGCGCGCGCGGCGCCTGTTTTGCTTTAGCAGACGTGCTATAGTTAGCGCGGCGCGGCTGCACAATTTCTAGCTCCAGCAGAGGCGCTAAAAATTTCACCGCGCGCGCCCAGCGCAAACAATATTCACACCAAACATGCAAACAAATCGAATCAAATCGACACGAAATAAATCAACAATAAATAGTTTAATTATTTATTACAACACAAATAAATAGTTGTTCCGGAAGCATAGAACAAATAGTTCATTACACAACACAATGAATGAAACAAAAACACAAATTCAACTCAATGTTGCCTATTCCATGTCCACCACTCCTCGATAAGATCCTTTGAAGATCATTATGTGTGTCATTACGTCGAATGGCATGGTAGGATGCAACAAAGCGTGCCACCCTCTCAACCCTCCTCCGCGGTTGCACGGGAACACCCATTAACTCATAATGAGTGTAGTCCAAATCTTGCCCGCGCTCATTCTCGATGATCATGTTATGCATGATCACACATGCGTTCATGATGTACCAAAGCATATCTTGATCCCAAAATCTAGCCGGTCCTCTAACAATAGCAAATTGGGCTTGCAAAATCCCAAATGCTCTCTCCACATCTTTCCTAGCCGCCGCTTGAGCATTGTGAAAGTCAAGCATTTTCTTACCTACCGGTCTCTGAACCGGTTTCACAAATGTTTGCCACCTTGGGTAGATGCCGTCCGCAAGATAGTAGCCATAGTTGTATGTATGGCCATTTGCTACAAACTCCACCGGACAAGTTTTTCCTTTTGCAATCTTATTCATGAGTGGTGACCGATGAAGAACATTAATATCATTGAGAAGTGATCATCCACTAGGTCCGCCGGAATACCGTATGCCAACATACGCAAGGCGGCGGTCACCTTTGAAAGGTGCTATGCCCAAGTTCACCGGCGGCGTTCCTCCTTTGCTGGAAAAACCGATCATGTTTACTCAGTTCCTCTGCAATTTTCTTAAACAAGTCAATGCTCATCCGAAACCGACGCCGGAAATAAGACTCGGGGTAGACGGGATGCTCGATAAAATAGTGCCTCATCAATCTTTCATGAGCACCCATCCTTTCCCTCCACAATTTTAGGCGACCCATGACTGAACCACCGTGCTTTGGTCGTTTCCTAGCACGGATAGCAAGGATCATAGCCATTTCTTCCTCCTCTTGCATATCAAGTTCTTCATCAAATTCTTCATCGGAGGACAAACATGAATCGTCACTAGACGAACTCATCTACAAACATGAATTTGTACTAGTTATTTACCTACAAACTAGTTATTTCAACTATCTACAAACTAAAAATTTAGAGAACAACAAACATTCCTTGCAAGTATTTTGTCAAACACCTTGCGCGCGCGGAGGTTCGACGACCGCCAAGGAAGGCGCTGGACCAAGGAGCGCGGAGGTTCGATGACCGCCAAGGAAGGCGCTGGACCAAGGAGCTCGCCGGAGGAACTGCGCGGTGCGGAGTAGAGGCGGAAGGCGGCGGAACCGGATTGGCGTCGGTGGCGCTGCGGGGCAAGATCGACGCGGCGGCGAGCTGCCCAGCGGTACAGCCGGCGACGCGCAGGGGACGAGCGGCGGAAGCGCCGGCGGCTGGTCTATTCGCGCGCCATGGTAGTCGGCGAAGATGGGGACGGAGGCGCGCGCGGGTGGAGGATTCAGATCCGGCGGCGGTTGGTTCAATTTGCGGGAATATCTTTTCGACTGCGCGCGCTGGAGTGGCCGCCCCAAATTCAGCGCAACGAGTACCGCTTGCGCCAGCGCGCTGGCCCCTTTTTACCGCGCGCGGACTTTTAGCGCGGCTGCTGGAGACACCGTTTCGGGTGCGCGCGCGCCATATCGGCGGTTTCTTGAGCGCGCGGCATTTTTTAGCGCTGCTGTTGGAGATGCTCTTACCCTTTGCGCTAGTATAAATAGAGGAGCTCAGCTGCACTTCACACATCCATCGGTCGATCGGATGAGAGAGAAAGCCAAAGAGAGCTACGACCGTTTCTGTAGAAAGCGTGTGCTACTTACCCAGAGGAAAATACATAAGAAAAGAGGCGCTGCTCGTAGACGACGGTGGTGAGTGGGAGGCAGAGCTCGCTGCCCTGAGCTGAAAGTCTGGCGGCGCCGGCGAGCGGAGGGTCTGGCCAGATGCCGGTGGTATTATCTGGCTATGGTGTTGCCGTATAATCTCGTAGCTGATCCCATCTAGTGCTGGCGTATAATCGCGACCGAGAAGGATTATTGGATCGAGAAGGACTATTGCTAACCGAGGCAAGTAGATGCTCTACTATTCCCTTGACTCCTACTAGTAGTAGTTTTTCTACTCCTAGTGTTATTCTGTTGTGGTGCTATTGCGGATACTAGTACCATTCTTTCGTTGATATCATTGTTGATCCTGATATTGAATACTGATATTGAATACCGTCTGATGAATGGAACTTCTTCTTGATATTCGTTGATGCTATCCGAGATAATTGTGCGATGACAAGAGAGGTCCTCATGTTTTTGTTGGATTCACGTGGAGACGTGAGAGTTGATATCTCGGCCTCATATGTCTAACCTCTATATTGTCCATCTGACAAAATCCTTTCTCCGTATTGGTGTCACGACTGCAACCATATTGTACCGGTCACAGTTCAGGTATGGGACTGTCTGAGTTCTCCAATGGGAGCGACACTTGGTCCGAACAGGGTATCGGCGATGGATTCCTTGGAACGGCCCATACTAGTAAGTCAAGTCGTCGTGTCCCGGCGGGCTAAAGGGCTTTGCTCTTCTGGGACCCGCGTGGTTCTGGTTGAGGCTGTCGATGTCGGAGTACCCCTCTTAAGAGTGTAAAAGTGTGAATATTCACCCCTGTGAGTCCCGGGTAGGGAACCTTGCTGGTCACATGTGATTACCAATACATATCCGTTCCCTTGATAATTCACTCATTCCTCTAAATCCAGCTTTGTTGATATCTTATCGCTTCCGTTGATATCTTGTTTAATTCCTTTTAATACAGTAATGCTGTTATTACTGTATTTATTCTCTGATATTTTGTTGCCTAGTATTGTATCTGCTTGCTGAGTATGACTTTGTTATACTCACCCTTGCTTCTTCGTGTTTTTATATGATCAGAGTTCGCAGCGGAAGCCGTCGTATCCGAGGAGTAGGCTGGACCAGTTGGGTGGGACGCGACTAGAGAATCTTTTATTCTTGGAAATGTAATTAAACATGTAAATATGATTAGATGAGCTGTTGAGATCCACTGTGCTGGTTTATGCCTGCTTTTCTAGCCGTTTGCGTGTATAGGCTTTCGGGTCTATAGACGTGCGGCGGCTGTCATTCTCCCGGTGAGTCTCGGGGCGTGACAAAGCTTTTGCCTTCGGTTTAAAAAAAATACATTTTAACAACTACTCCCTCCGATCTAGAATAATTGTAGTGACTTACGTACTCCTTCCGTTCCAATTTACCCCTTGGTGAATAGCAAGTCAATTAAATTGGAACGGAGGGAGTACGTATGTTGTACCACGGTTGTACACATCCTATGACAATTTTATAAGACCAGAGGGAGTAATATAAAACAAAAAGGTTTTGGGCATTCAAAAATTATAGAAACACACAAATATTTAGCTAGTACACAAAATGTGTAATGCCTCGTTCGGATGTTCGCTTTCAAGCTAGATATTAGATATTCGTGACATTCGGCGCCGAATACCCCGAATATCTCTGTTCGGATGTGCGTGATATTCTGCCGTGACTTTTGGGCTCGATATCGAGCCAGCCCGCGCGAAGGCAAACGCCTCCCAGCCCAATCTCCAGCTCTTTCCCTCGACATTGCTTGATATTCGCGAGCGAGCGACACAGCGTACCTCTTCGCCAACGAACAGAGACGCGCGTCTGGAGCTCCACCCCCGCGCTTACCTTAGGATGGTGGCAGCGCAGGTCAACCCCCTCCCATCCAGAGGCCGGCGGCCGGCGACGCCTTCCCTCCACCCTCCCTCCCCGCCGTCCAAGCAGCCTGTCTCTCCCCGCTGCACCTGCTCTCTCCTTCCCCTCTCATCTCTCTCTCTCTCTCTCTCTTTGCGCTGCAGGCCGGGGAAGATTGGACGGAGCCCAGCGGCCGGCGCATCTGCATCCCGAGCTCCGGCACCGGAGTTAGCTCGTTTCTGAAGGACCCTGCCCTCCCATGCCTCCCCGATCTGTTCGATTGGTTCAGCGTTTTCCCTCATGTAGTAGCAAGCTCGCATCATGGTTTCGTGTCTAATTGGCCGTGCGTACTGATGAACTAGATAGCAAGCTCGTTTCTGCTGGAGCCCGAGTAAGATCTGTGTGCAAGCAGTTTGTGAGTTTGTGCAGATATGGGACTAGAACAAGAGAGAAAATTGCTAGCCTGCTTGCTTTTTATTTTACCTGCAGCAGCGTACTAGCTGATTATTAGCGACAGGTTATTTGCTGTATCCACACTCCAAAACATGAACGTGGAAATAGCAACAATTTATCTAGATAATTTAATATGGTTTTTGTTAAATGGCATATACCAATTTATATGACTCGCAAATTCCATCAAGTAATTATCTAGATAATGTGATATATAAATATATTCATCAGATGTTAAACATAAAAATAAAAATCTCATACAACCGCAATATCTCACTTTGACCATCCAAACAACATTTGGCATTCAAACTCAATATCAAGTCCGTGTTCCGAATACCTAAACATCCAAACAGAAATATTGATATTCGGACTCAATATCAATATCTCGTGATATTGATATTCAACCCAATATAATATCTAAACCCCCAATGCGAACATCCGAACGGAGCATAAAGGTGATCAGAGGGAGTACGTGTAAATACGGCAACCCCCTACCGTTTCAGGGGAGGGTTCACAACGTCACCTGGACAGTTTTACGGAAGTGTACAAAAATGGGATGACAGGATGTGGCACCCCCTACCGTGCACGACATCGGCCGCCACGCGCACGCAGGCGCCATGCCCAGTCAGGCTGTCACGCGGCCCCTCCCTTCTCCCGGACACGCGTCCCGCCATCCAGCCCTCTGTTCTCAAGCGTGCACTCTCCCCGCCGTTGGATATCTGCCCCACATGCAGAGACACCGACGCGAGCTGCAGGTAAAACAACGGCGGCGCAGTCAGCCGGAATAGAATAACCCGAGATGCCTAGGAGGAGATAACAAACACGGAGGAGCTGGGCAAGGTTGGTATTATCATCCCATTAATTACTCCATCAGCAACTAATCACATCATCCCGCGTATATCCTTTTTCCACACGGAAACAACAGGGGGGAGAAAAGAGAAGATTAGCCAGGCAAGCGGAGAGGAAGACGAAGAAATCCCGGAAAGGAAATCCGGATTTTGCCAGACCAGCCCTAGTCCGTCCCTCGCGCCACCGCAATCCCCAATTCCCGGACGAGTCGCCGATTCGGGGAAGAGATAGCTCGAGCCCAAATCCGGAGGAGAGTCCACCCTCGCTCTTCCTCCCCACTGCTCTGCTCTTTATCCGCCGATTTCCTATCTCGTTCCATCATCATCCGTGCCGTGCTGTAATAAAACCCTAGTGCCTCCGCGCTAGCCGCCAATCCGTCCCCTCGGAGGAGTCCAATCATCCGAATTCTCTGCCGCCCCTCCAATCATCCGAATTCTCGCGTCGAGATGGCCGCCGCCGCCGCTGAGGACGCCTAGGATGGAGCTGGATTCCTCCGGCCGCCGCTCGGCTGCTCCCGCGGATGCTGTGATCGTCGCTGCTGGGGTCGGGTTTGGAGGCGGGGGCGCGAGATCTCCCCGTGCGGCGGCAGCAGGAGCTTCGGCATAGCCTTCGACGTGGTATGGAGGGGAACGGCAGGCAGGAGGACGCGGCGCCGCCGTGGGCGCCCAGCGAGGCCACGGCGTTCCGACGCTTCGTGGGCGCCGCAGGGGCGTCCCCCCGGGCGTCGTCGGGCGGTGGTGTTGCCGCACGCGTAAGCAAGCTTCATGGTGTCAAGAGGAAACCGGTACGCCTCATTCTCCTCTCTTCTCTGGAATCAACTCTTAGATAGATAGCTGAACTGCTCAAGTCAGCTTGCTTGTGCTGATGTAGCTTTTGATTGATCAGCACACCGCTAGCTAGTCCCTTGCAATTGTTGCTGGTTTGCTCCTTACTGTCCACGATTGGTCAAACGCCCTTAGCCTGGAAGACGGTGTTGTTTTTTGCCTGACAAGTTTGTATGCTCGTGTATTGCACATTTGTACTTATTGAGTACAGTTTGAAGGGAGGTCACAAATGGGGACAAAAGAATATACATACCAAACTAATTTAGCTAGTTGTATTGACTAAGAATGTTCTGAGATACATTACTCATTTTAGCCACTTCATCATTTTCAGCTAGGCAATGATGTAAGTTAAATTTATGTAAGTTTGATGTGTATTTGAACAAGACATTATCCCTGCATTACTAGAGAAGTAAAACATTCTTACTAGTTTGTTAGTAAGCACCCCAAACAATTAGGTATACCACATCGATACACGGATATGCTCTCTCACTTATTTGTTACAACTCTTGTTTCAAATGTTTTTGGCATTCAGCTGCCAGCTGACACTTCTTATCATGCAGTTTGTTGCAAGGCTAACGGCAGACATCATTCAAACTTTCGAAAGATGCCATCCAGAGTTTAAGTACTCAGACGCTTAACCCAAAGCGCTTTCTCACCCATCCTTCCACCCCAGCCCACAATAATGGAGTTGATAATGCAAACTGGGACCTCATATTGTATGTCAACCTGGAATTGGTTAACGAGACATCAAATCGAAGGTAAACCTTTCTCAGACTTGGTGTTCAATGTGCCAATTTGCTCTGTTTCATGTTCAAGTCCATCTTTTCAGTGCACCGTGTACTGTCATCGCATAAATTAGTGGACCTAGTTATTCTTCCAAAATCAGTTATATGGAATATGCATAATTCATCCTGATCAGTGACCACTAAACAACTATGTTGATTAGCTAGTGCATGTATTTTGAGGAGTAATTGAAGGTTATATTTATATGCATTTAAGTTATTAGATGAACTGGCATTTCCAATTTTGATGACATGCCCGGAAGTTCTGTTAATAAATCGGTGCTGGTTGTCTCACCATTTCCTGTCCCAAGAGTCAGGAAAGCTGAAGCTAAGCATGACTAGCCTATCATTGAGCTGTGTACCTCTTTCTCATTTTGGTACCCAGGTTTGTTGTCAAGGAAATGCTTGGTCAAGGCACGTTTGGCCAAGTTGTGAAATGCTGGGATACAGAAACTAACGACTACGTTGCTGTTAAGGTTATAAAAAACCAGCCAGCATTTTATCAGCAGGCGATTGTGGAGGTTTCACTGTTAAAAACGGTATGACAATTGACAGCTCATTAGGAACATTATTTTTTCCAATATATGTGATAGCTCACCATTATAATTTTGGATATGTTTGCAGCTAAATCAGAAATTTGATCCCGATGATCAGCATAACATTGTCCGAATGCTAGATTTTCTCAATTTCCAAAATCATCTGTGTATTGCCTTTGAAATGCTTGGTCAAAACCTGTAAGTTGACTAACTTAGAACTTGTTCCCTAGCCTAGTTCTTTTTACTTCTGTTCAGACTGCACTCTAAACTTCAACATTATAGGTATGAGCTATTAAAGAGGAATCATTTAAGAGGTCTGAAAGTTAAATATGTACAAGCCTTCTCGAAACAGGTATGTTCACATTCTGTTTTTTGCGTTAACTAGTAGCTTAGTACCTGTTACCTGATCTGGTGTTGTGTTTTTAGATATTGGATGCCATGACTGTGATGAGAGATGGTGGCATCATTCACTGTGATCTAAAACCGGAAAATATCCTCTTAGCCCCAACGTGAGTAGCCCCTATCAGTATTAAATGTTGCATTATTAGATTTTCAATGCTATTTTCTCAGGCAAACTGTGGTTTGATGGTTGTACTATGAATTTACAGTGCCAAAACAGCTGCAGCAGTGAAAGTTATCGATTTTGGATCAGCATGCATGGAGGGTAAAACCGTGTACTCATACATTCAGGTTTTTTGGGGCTTCTCTAACATCATTGTCCTTTTTGCTTATTTAAGTAATAGTGATTGTCTGAAAATAAGACTTCTCTCCTTCCTTTTTGCTAGAGCCGCTATTACAGGTCTCCAGAAGTTTTGCTTGGCTATCCGTATCCTATATATTTAGCGCAAGCTTGCATATCATTCACCATAATCATCTTGCTCATCATTTTTTGGAATGCTCTTTTATTTGAACAGAGCAATGAATTCTTTGATAAGTGCTATCCTTTTCACCTTTTCAAATTAGGTGAACCTTAACAGTGTCAGATATACTACGGCAATAGACATGTGGTCATTCGGTTGCATAGTTGCTGAACTTTTTATAGGACTACCCTTGTTTCCTGGAGCATCAGAATATGATGTGCTTAAGCGTATGCTAAAGATTCTCGGGTAAGTCCTGTACCTAATAATTTTCCCTCCTAGTTTTGTATTTTACACGCAATTAAGACATTCAGCATGCTAAAGCAGATGCCTCGATCAATTTTAATGTTATTAATGCTACACTCTTTAACTCCTTTGGTCAGCTAAGAAATTGATACAGATGAGCTTCACCATATTATAATGCTTGTATTCTTTTTCTGATGTTCCTTCGAATAAAACATTATAGGGGACAACCACCAGATGACTTGCTAAGGGGAGCTAAAAATACTGGTAAATTTTTTAAACATGCTGGAAATTTTTATCCGGGTATCGGGTCACACGATAGCCCTGGCACTGCATACAGAATGTTAAGTGAAGAAGAGGTTGAGGGGGTAAGTTTCTTGATATTTCGCAAAGAACATCTATTTCTGTTGTATTATAGACTGTCTTAATGCACTGCCTCATTATCTATACCAAATATAGAGGGAGGCAAAAAGGCCGAAACTAGGGAAATGGTACTTCCCACAACAAAGGTTGGACCAGCTAATATTTACCTATCCTTGGGACAATACAGAATTGTCAGGTTTGTCTTTTTGTTGTCTCTTTATTTCCTCGAATAAGATTCTTGCTGAGCTCTTGTTTCTGAGTAGGTTCAGAGCAGTACCATATGTGCTCATTCCCAGTTTGCAAATACATGTCTCTTTTCAACTGCAGTCAAACTTTGAGACTTTGACTAGGTTATCTTTGAAAATATTTGGACCAGATTCTTGAAAATCACACATGTATTTTTTCTCAAAAGTACTTTGGTGATATTATAGTTTTGCTGGCCTTCATGAGTATTACATTAGAATTTTGTAGTCTAAGTTGTGTTTTTAAGACAGTGCCTCAGTGTCAATATCCAAAACATGTTTTTTAGAACTAGAGGGAACACTTTCAATCTGCCCCCTGTAACTAACTAATTATAGCTTTTCAAATTTACCATATCTGAACATGTTGCTGGTGTTATCTTAGTTGTAATTTCACAGTCGTCTTTGAAAGCATTATATTTTGATTTTATAAGGATATCTTGTTATAGTTGGGCATCGCTGTGATGTTTTCACTAATGACATGAATGATAAACTGGAATACTGGATGCAACTTCGCTCAGCGTTAGTGGTCCTGAGTATGGTTTGTTGAGTATGGACATCGTATGAGTATTTGCTTGAATTTGGGCTTTGGATTTTTTCTAATAACTCACACTAATAATCATAATGAACGACTATCTTGAATCTGAACTACAGAGCTCTTAGGATACAGCTTGCAAGTTTGATATTGTGTTCTCAGGTGTTGCATTTTGATTCAGAGACAGAAAAGGCAGATCGCTCGGTATTAGTTGATTTCTTGAGGGGACTTCTTGAATTCGATCCAAATAAGCGATGGTCGCCATTTCAGGTATTCTCATGCTAGTTGTGCAATTATATTGCCCTGTCCTTTGTTGTGATGTTCGAGCCTTCAAGTTAAATATATTTTATCTGCGACTCTGTGAAGTTAAGTTGATGAATCATTCTTTCTTTTTATATCAGAATATTTTTTGACTAGTTTTTGCACTCACGAACACAAAATTTATTCTTCTTCAATGCAAGTTGGTAATCTCAAATAATTCAGATCCACGTGGAAGGACATAATTTGTACTAATTTCTATTTCAGGCGTTAGGCCACCCATTCATTACAGGCGAACCTTTCACTGGTCCATATAAGCCTGTCTCTGAGACTCCAAAAATTGTGAGTATGGTCTTATTTCAAGTGTCTTATCTCTGTATTTATTGAAGACGGAATTGAAATTACACTCGATGATATGCTTGTCCTTTTGGGTTAAAGTTATGTATCTTAGGAAAGCATATGTACAGGTGTTGCATAAAGGTAAGATTAGCTTGTGGCAAATAAACTTATTGCCACGTCTTGATTTTTTTGGCGTATTCCCGTTTTGAGGATTATGAACCAAGGCCACAGATAGTTAACACAATTTGCTGTCTCTCTTCTACACTAATAGACACACCTGTCACTGTCAGTAGGTTAAATACTCCCTATGTGCAGGAGAATGTTATTCTGCAGGCTATTCCATTGCCTTGTGCACCAGTTGATAGATACTCCCTCCGTTCAAAAATAAGTGTCTCAACCCAAAAATGAATGTATCTATACATGAAACATGTCTAGATACATCCACTTTTGATCAAACTTGGGACACTTATTTTGGGATGGAGGGAGTATAAGATAGCTTTCTAGCTTAATTAAAGCATGGTTTAATTTGAGATGTTAAACTCACACTCATTCAGTAGTTCTTTCTCAAACCTATCCTGTTTTCGGTTTGTCTTGTAGCCTGTTGCTCATGCTGCAGCAGTTGATCACAATCCAGGAGGAGGCCACTGGTTAGCTGCAGGTCTTTCCCCCCAGGTGATACTCTTATGCTCCTCCTGAGTTGAATTGCAATATCAGTAATCCTATATCATCTTTTTATTCATTCCTCTAACTGAAATGTCCTGTGTTTTGAAAAAAAAATAGGTTGGAAGTGCGAACAGATGTCTACCTCCTAATAACCCCTATCCTCCAAGAATGCCTTTTTCTTATGGTAGTAGTTATGGAAGCTTTGGTAGCCATGGTAGCTATGCTGGCAATGCTGGTCCTGCTAGCAGCTATGGAAGCTATGGTGATGTTAGTAATGCCAACATGTATTACTCACCAGTAGGTCCTTCTGGGTTTCCACATGTTGGCACTAGTTCAGATATTAGATTGAGACCTCGTCTCTCATATGATAGGGGCATTCGATTAAGCCCTGGAGGTATGGGGCCTATGTCCCTCGGTACCAGTCCATCACAATTTACCCCACCAAACTACCAGATGCATATCCCAGCTAATTCTACTGGGAAGCATAGTTCTGGTTCTCCTGCGAGTGGAAGCATTCATGGCTCCCCATTGGGAAAAGCTGCATCAGTAGGCCAATACAGCCAGAGGAAGAACATGCCGATGCCGCCACATGAATATGCATCTCAGCATGGACAAGGACGGCAGGGAGATGGTGTCAGTTTTAGTCACTCTGATGCCTATGTTCGAGGACATGCTGGCTACTCTCAGCACTCATTACCTACTTCTGGTCATTCTAATTGGAGATCGCAGATAGCTTCTGCAAGTGGTTTTTCCTTGGAGGCTTCTTCTTGTCATGGGCCTTCCCAAGCATTCCGTTCACATAATGCTCCACCTTTGCCCTCATTTGACATATTACCAGATACATCTGCTCCATCAACACTTGATCCTTCTGACTGGGATCCTAATTATAGGTAATTAAATGTGTGCTGAAGTTGCTTCCTGCAAAGGTAGCCTGAAGATTAATGTTTACGCTGTTCGATTTTGCAGTGATGAGTCACTGTTGCAAGAAGACAATTCATTGGCAGCTGATTTAAGCAGCAGCGTTCATCTTAGGGATGCAACTGGTCAGCCAGGCGGATCTGCCCGATCAACTCGTGTCCAAAGCCACAACTTTGCAAGCTCAAACCCTATACCGACAAGCCAAAGGTATCATGATCTACATTTGTTCTGATGAGCTTTCCTCGAAATAAGAACTCACCTGACAAAATATCTTCAGAGGCCTTCTTAGTTGCTTCGCTTTATAAGATTGGTTTTTTCCTAACACGACAACCCACCTTATATGATCTGGTCCTTTGTAAGTTATGCCAACTAAACTACTTCTGTTTTGATTCTCAGCTACAGAGGGGATCAACAACTCCACTCATCCTCTCTTGGAAGAGGCACTCGTCCTGCTGTTCCAATCACCTATGGTGGTTACAGCCCCCAGAATTATCCTCAGCAAAATCTCCGTGGTCGCCATGGACATCAATTTCTTCAACCGAGATACAGCCAGGCAACTACCAGTCATATGCGACCACAAATGGGTAGTCACCAAAGTGGGCAGCCCGCATGGCCTCCCTATGGCGTGGGTGAGGCAATGCCCTGGGGTAATTTACTCACTCTTTTAGCTGGTTGGAGAAGCATATCTCTTTGGTAATACTAACCACACCGTCCTAATTTGCAGGAGGAACAGGTGCGCATCCTTTTACGGCGGGTGGGTTACCCTCATCGCTTCCGAGAAAAGACTATGGGAGCATATTTTAGTGTGGACTCGGAGGAATGCCATTCATTGCTGGGATAAATTATTTGTACTGGCGAAATCGGAGCTGCGACTCTTCTGGCTGTTGATTTATTCTTTCCTGCAATGTTTCTGTATTTGCATTGCCCGATTGGGTCCCCCGATGTCAAGACACTTCAGAACTATGATATATAATACAATCGTTGGTTACAGCAGTATCTGTATTCACTTGCTGAAACGAATTCCAGGCTCGCGGCTGCCTATAGAGTTTCAAGATTTTTCCAGATTTGACATTGTTTAAAACTGTTCGCTGTTCTCGTTGTTGCAATGCATCGCCTTACTGATCGCGTACGGTTACTGTTTGGTACCTTGGTTCTGTTTGTAATGCGGAAACTCTCGTGATATATGTGCGAACCTCTGAACTCTGTTGCACTGTTTGAAGTTCCAGTTTTCTTCTCGACACACTGAATACAACTGCCGAAACTGGGCCGTCGCGTGGCGAAGAGAACAAGCCGCGCCGCCGCTGCTCGCGTGCTCGTTTCCCCCCTCTAATTCGATCTTCAGCTGCTGCGACTCCGCAGATGGCGAAGTCCGGGTACACGCGCCCGCCGCCGTCCACTGCTCCCAGCGCCGTCCTGTTCGTGGCCAACTGCGGGCCGGCGGTGGGGCTGACCCACGACGACGTGGCCGCGGCCTTCGGCGCCTACGGGGAGGTCGAGGGGGTCAGCGCCGCCGACGACAGCGGGGCCCGCGTCATCGTCCGGTTCCGCGAGCCCGCCGCCGCGGGGGCCGCGATGGCCGCGCTCCACGGACGCCCCTGCGGCCGCCTTGCGGGGCGCGTGCTTCACATACGCTACTCGGTGCCCGTCCCCGCGCCCAAGGCCCCGGTCGGCGGCGCCGTTCTCCCGGTGGCCCTCTCGTCGTCGGACCTCGGTATCCCGGGCGTTCACTTGGTCGAGGAGTTCGTCACTGCCGCCGAGGAAGAGGTGGGTGGATTGGGCTCCTCTCATCTTCCATTGGCGCCTTGCTTAGTTCATATATTTGGGTTGAGTAGCCTGTGTGATTTTGCTCCTTCTGCAGGAACTTCTTGCAGCTGTGGATAGCGGGACGTGGAAGAGATTGGCCAAAAGACGAGTTCAGCATTACGGTTATGAGTTTCTGTACGAAGTAAGTCTGATCCTGTAAGTGTATGTTGTATGAGCAATTGAGCATCCAGATTGTTATTCCCTCTGCAACTCTCTTTCCGCTTTCGCAGTTAGTTAGTGAGATTAGCTGCCTGGTGGTCTTACACTGATTTACTGTCTTGTTCATGTACTATCCAGAGGACCACGATTCCTTCTTCAATACGAAGTAAAAGAAGTACCTATTCAATGCCTTCATTTTTTACGCTATGTAGCATCACTGTTCACATGTCACGGTCCTCAAATGTCACGGTCTCGATATTGGCAGTGCCATTGGCAACTCAACTCTTATTTAGTCACAAATCTTCGTAATTTGTATCTTCTTCGCCACTTCTGACCTTTAGACATCGAACCTTGATCCGAAGGCCGGCTCATATTTACTCTGTAACAGGGATTTGTTGACCTTTTCAGACTAGGAATGTTGATTCGAAGCAGTTCTTGGGTGATTTGCCATCTTTTGTTTCGAAAATCCTCAAAAAAATTGTGACATTCCCTGGTGTGAAGAATTGTACTACCAAACTGGTCGATCAATTAACAGTAAGTTTCTATGTACCTATGATCGTCTCTTTTGGTCCCAGTTGAAGGTGGCAACCAGAGCTGAAATTTCTTCTGTTGTTGACTTTGTCCAAGGAGCAACTGCGTATATTTTATTTATTATTACTTATCTATCAGTAACAGCGTTAGCTCTTGAAATCAAATGGTAGAATTAACCTGCTCGTGTTAACAGGTAAACGAATATCCTTGTGGTGTAGGTTTGTCTCCACATATAGACACGCACTCAGCATTCGAAGAAATGATCTTTAGCCTTTCTTTGGCCGGACCTTGTATTATGGAGTTCAGACAATATCCTAAAGGAAGTTGGCGTGCTCCAAGTATGGTCGATGGAACTGATGAAGCTAGCATCCAAGATCCACGGTGCATTAGGAAAGCTGTCTTTCTACCTCCTCGGTCGATGTTACTTATGTCTGGAGAAGGCCGATATGCTTGGCATCACTACATACCACACCATAAGGTATTTGGTATTTAAGTTAATGTTTTGCTCCTGCTCTGAACGTAACACTTCATATAC
Organism: Poa pratensis; assembly: GCA_947311845.1. Taxonomy (NCBI): domain Eukaryota; kingdom Viridiplantae; phylum Streptophyta; class Magnoliopsida; order Poales; family Poaceae; genus Poa; species Poa pratensis. The sequence continues at coordinate 20,331,116 of CAMZMU010000053.1, forward strand.
AATAGTATGACTGTTAGCTAGATTTTTGTAAATGTTAAGTAGTTAGCATGTCTTTTCCTGCTCTAGACGGACCCTTTTAACCTACAAATTTGACTGCTAAGTTACATAATTAATTAGTAACTTCAGTTTTGTTCGGCAGAACCATGTGCGTGTTGGATGAAGTATCAATCTTAACCATACATATTTGGCAATTCATCCGTTGTATCTAGCACCAAAATGCAGCACAATATAATAGTTGAGTGCTCCTTTTCTCTTGTAGATTGACGATGTGGCTGGTCAAGTCATTAAAAGAAATTTGCGGCGGGTTTCTTTCACTTTTCGAAAGGTCAGCTCTCAGTTGGACATTCGTTTCACTGAACAGTTTATAATTGTATGGTATGCTAGTATTCATTTTGTTAGTTCTTAGGTTTGCAAGTATCGTCCTGGCTGAACTCATAAGAGTACCCTTTCCGGGTTAAAATTTCAGGTGAGAATGGGTCTCTGTGATTGTGAGTATGGACAATTTTGTGATTCTCAGAGTAAGTAAGATATCAAGATTGGCTTTTGCAAAAGTTTGAACATCGCCCGCTACACCATTGGCAAACCTGTTGTTACCAGAGGCTGGTGGTCTTATTGGTGATGCTTGATAGCACAATCCCACCAAGGAAATTCAGCTGAAGCAATAGATAGTTGAGCAAACCAATGAATAGTGTCAGTGTACTGAATCATCTGCCTGCAAGTTCTATATCTTGTAACAAACTAATTTGGAGACTGACATTGTCGAAGGAAGCATGTAGTTTGCCACCTGATGCCTGATTTGTTCAGTGAGAGAGTTTTTTATTTTATTTGTATGATAACAGATCACCATTGTTCATCAAATTGTTGATGTTATCGTGGAATTCAATTACACCATTCTTTCACTGCCGGGGTCATTTTTGCTGGATGTTTCATTTGAACTTGAGTGCCGTGATGTACCTCTGAGATTTCAGTGTTTGTTGCTAGTTTTGTTAGTGAAGGGCCGAAGGTGCTACTAGTTTTGTTGAGAAAAGGTGCTACTTATTCTGTACTGCTTGTACATTTGGGCTTTACTATTCTGTACCTTGACCTCAGTGTTTCCAATTTTTTTTTACAAACTGCAGAAATGAAAAAAAAATGCAAACATTACATTGGGTAATCATCTGACCCTAAGGCCCCGCTTGGTTTGCCGTTTCAGATTACCGTGCCGGGTATTTTACGGACCTGCTTCGTATTTTCAGCCAGACCTCCACAGCTCCGTAATTCCACCCGATCGTTTTGGTTAATAAACGACATACCAAGCGGGGCCTAATAATTTATCATGCATTAATGTAGTGCAGAAGAGACATTTGCATAATCACATTTTCTGTATAACTGTGTGATAGTTTTCTTTAATTTGAGATTTTACATTGATGTTTACAGCTCCTGTCACCAGAAACTAGCATGAAAATAAATTGATGTACACTTCACTCACTGTAACCGACCCACATGCCAGGTCTCAGAATCGATGCTGTCTCGATGTTTCAGTAGTCACTGTAAACTTACAGCTAGGCCACCTACAAGGCTGCAGTTGGTTCTGCATCCAGCACATCATGGTCTCGATCTCAGCCTCTTGTTCCCTTTCTGATGGATCATGGATGCATATATTGTTGTCTCGTTGCACATGTTCACCCCTTGACCATCGCAGCATTGCCTGCAGGCTGGGCTATCTTTCCATGTTTCATCCAGCCGAAAAATCCAAAGGAGCTGCACGAATTCTGGGAGAAGAGACATGTTATACCAATAACAGGAAAGTGAATCCATCAGAGCATGAGCTGATCACCACCCTGTAATCTCCAGGTATCAACAAAACTGCAATCTATTCGTGCCAGAATGTCAAATATCCCCGTCGAGCATCGATAATAATCCTACGTGCTCATTGTCAGGATAATTTTGGCTTCTCTCGATAGACCTGTCCTGTAATGCTGGACTTTGGACTTCGATCCAACTTGAACCTGCTTTCTTCGTCAACCTCCTTAACCTCATCTCTTTTCTCAGACTATCAGCACTACTCCAGTTACCTTCAGCAGCAAATAACTGCGACAGCAATACATTGTAGCCTGCATGACCATGCTGCTTCGCGATGTTGAGCACCTTCTCAGTCGCCCATGCTGCCAACTCCATCTTGCCCTGTGCTTTGCAGGATGCAAGAAGGGATCCCCAGATAGCGATGAAGTTCCCATCCTCACCCAGGCTCTCTACAAAGTCGTATGCTTCCTCCACCCTCCCGGCTTTAGCCAACAAGTCTACAATACAGCAGTGGTGCTGAGGAGTGGCTGAGAGTCCAAATGTTTCCATTGACCTGTACAAAGAAAGACCTTCGTCGACCAGTCCAGAGTAATTACATGCTGAAATGGACGCCAAGAAGGTCACAGCATCAGGCTTTAACCCCTTGTCTTGCATCGAGTAGAAGAGGGATAGCGCTCTGTCCCCGAAGCCGTGCTGACCAAGACCAGAAATCATTGTCGTATAGGTGACAGTGCTCTTCTCAGTCATGCCGCCGAAGACATTTTCTGCAGCAGAAATCTCCCCGCACTTCGAGTACATATCGACAAGAGCTGTACCCACAAAGAAATTGGTATCCAAAGAATGGCGCAGAGCAAAACAATGGATCTGCTTTCCTCCACTTACACCTCCTCCAAGAGAGTCACACGCAGGAAGCACTGAAGCAAGTGTCACTGAAGTAGGTTCCACACCTGCCTGAATCATCGCCCGGAATGCTAAGACCGCTTGTTCAGGCTGGCCACCCTGTGTGTACCCTGCTATCATGGCATTCCATGTGACCTCATCTCCGCCATTTCCATAGCCATCGAAAACTTTGCGAGCCATGTCTATACCTCCAGATTTGGAGTACATGTCTATTAGATAGCTCTCCAAGCCCTCGCCTTCAATACCATGCCTGATGAGATAACCATGTGATTGTTTACCAATTTGAAGGTCTCCTGTATTTGACGCTGCAGACAGCACTGCAGTCAACGTCACCGTATCAGGAGCAAAACCTGATTTCTGCATCTGATAAACAAGCAAGAGGCCCTCCAAGTCGAAATCATTTTGCACAAAAGCAGTGACCATGGTGTTCCAAGAAACAATGTCCCTCTCTGGCAGCCGATCAAACAGTTCAAACGCAGTTTGGACATTGCCACATCTGGAGTACATCACAACAAGCGCATTGCCGAGTATCACCGGCAGTGTGCCACGCATTCCCTTGATCAGGTAGCTATGCAGTTGCTGACCCAGCTTGCCATCCTGTGACTGCGAGGCCGCCGTGATGGCTGACAAGAAAGTCACAACATCCGACGGAACCTCTTTAGACCCCAGTATCTGGACAAAGAGATCTATGGCCTCAGAGAACTGCCCATTCTGCACGTACCCAGTGATCATCGTGTTCCAAACCTCAATGTTCTTCTTGGCAGCACGCTCGAAGACCATACGGGCTGACTGCACATCCCTATCTCAGAGAACATGCCGATCGCGGAGCTGACAACGAAGAGATCATTGACATACTCCACCCCATGCTTTATCAGCAAACCATAGAGCACGAATGGTAAGCTTGGATCGCCGCTCCCGCTGCCGGGAAGACATTGACGAAGCTGACCGTCGTGGGCCTGACGCCATCCTCCAGCATCCGCACAAACATCTCCAGGCTTCATCGGGCGCCCGGTCTTGACGTACCAGCCGAACAGGTGTTCCAGGAAACGACGTTCCTTTTACTACTAGGCATTGCGTCGAACAGCCTGCGGACGACATCGACGCCACCACCGCGTCGGTACTGCGCGCAGGAGGCGTAGAGGTTGAGCAGCGAGTTGCGGAGGACGGCGGTGTCCGGGAGAGCGCGGGCGCGGCGGAGGAGGTGCGCGTGGACGGACCTCCCGAGGCGGAGGCGGCGGGAGCGGGCGCAGGCGGTGAGCGCGCAGGAGTAGGTGTAGTGGTCGGAGCGGGGCGGGGCGCGCGGCGTGGTTGAGGAGCGCGTAGAGGCGGAGCGCGTGGTCCGGGAGCGCGCCGGCGACGTAGGCGATGAGGAGCACGTTGCAGAGCAGCGTCGGCGGCGGGCGCGGCAGCGCGTCCAGCAGCAGCCGCCGCGCGTGCTCGAGCCGCCCCTGCTTGCACAGCTTCTTCACTGCCTGCGTCGCCGCCAGCTGCGTCCTGTTCTTGTTTCCGCCGCCGGCATTGAGCATTTGTTGGGGAAGCGGGGGGCGAGACGGCGCACTGAGGAGGAGCCATGGGATGGTGTCGCTCCTCCTACAAGCTCTCGCTCATCTCCTCATCCCCTGTGAGCTGTGCCTTGTGCCGGTTCGAGCAGCGAGGAGGGTGAGCCACAGACGCGTCGACGGCAGAAGCGTCTTCCCAGAACCCTCCTTCATTGTTCAACAATATCCGTCTCTCTGAATAGGTAACTTTTTCTTTGAAGAATCTACAAAGGAGCGTGCACTAGTTGGTATCCATGAGCAACCATGTCTTCTTCAAAAATTAAGCACAAGTACAGCATAAATGTATCGTCGGGTGAGGAGCCTGAGTGTGTAACCGCTCTTGTCCTAATAGTGTACAATAATTTTCCTTGGCCAATTACTCAATAGAACAAAAACATTGACCGAATTCGTGTAGGATAGTTGAGATAACCGTTTTCACCTAAGATTCATATTTGGACTGAAGAACATTCACATTTTCAAATCATTTGTGTCTTTTTGTGTGGGATGAATCCATTTCTTGTAACTTAGCAAATACCACGTTTTCTGCTGAAAAATAGGATAGCTGGGATCGCCATTATCGCATGTGTTTCATATTTAGGTTGAAGCACATTTTCAAAGCATTGGTACCTATGATTTTTTTTTGTAACTTAGCAAATATCACATTTTTGTAATAAAAAACTACATTCTTAAGTTTCAGAGAGTTACAAAAAATTGTGCGTAAATTGTGGTTAAGAATTGTGCCTATAAATTTTGGTTAAAATGCATGATCATTATAAGGGCATGTACAATGTGTCAATGGTTATATCTTATGGTTGCCACATAGGATAATTCTTGAGGTTGAGGACTTAAGGAGAGAGAAATAAAGAAGAGCCTTGACTTCTCTTAGTTAAGAAATGATCTTTTAAAACAATATGTCTCACCATAAAATTAGTGATATCTGATTAATAGAGATGTACATCATGTTAAATTGACATATCAAGATTGTGTGGTGGGTCTAAGACAGGATGGTCTTCTCAACCATTGTACATGCCTAAAGTTGATCGAAAATTAACCCATTACAAGTTAAGTAACTTGTGCAGAATGCACTACACAAATCTTTGCACATGTCACAAATAGTTATATTTGATATGAAAATTTACAATTTGCTACCGAGTCTTGTATTGTCCATAAAGAAACCTCTCAGTGAGAAACTTGTTGTTGCCAATGCTCTGATTGATTTATACTGCAATTGTGCACGCATCACGCCTTTTGGGTGCAAGGAGGCTTTTTGATGAAATCGCCCAGAAGAATTTGGTCACCTAGATTACCGGTTGTACCAGTGCCTGCGTACGACTTCATCATCCTCGATCCATTAATTACCGCTTGGCCCGAGACCTCACCGAACAAATAAACTCCTCTCCGATCATCGGAGTTGAGATTGCCATGGGTTCGTGAAAACTATTCTTCGACAAAAACAAAAAAAATGAAATTGTGAATTAGACATGATTATGTATCTTAGCTCTTTTTACATCTTAGGTTTGTTTAATTTTTTACCTATCGTGTGTGTACATAATCCATGTCCTTTCAAGTAAACTACCATTACCATCTAACACTAATTTTGACTTCATGTTTTTTCCCCAATTGCCACCGCTAGAGATGAAAATAATTTGCTCTCGTTGTTTTCATGGTTGGTTTTCTGCTTCTGTCAGTGACACGTGCAGGAGGCTCCAGGGGCGGATTTAGAAAAAAATGCCGATGGGTCGGCTACAATAGAGCTATGCCCATCAAACCTAGATAATGAAGTATTATACTGTGCCATCTTGCATTTCATAATGTAGCCCAAAAACACAATACATGTGATCAAATTGTGCAATGATAGGACAGCATTACATTTATAAAGGCAAGGCATACCGTTTAGGGGATGTATTGATGTGCTAAATCCACTTCTTCACAACTATTAATGATAAAATAAAGTCGCAACTCCGGAAAATTATTCAAAGGCCCCATTTGTAGCATCCTGAAGTACAAAGACAATAAGCAAAACATGTTGTACTAAAAAAGTTACATGTAAATAATTTAAGGAAAGAGGAGTATAAATAATAAAACATGTGACTAGACAATTTTCCTCTCGATTTTTCACTTTCTTAAGGCGATCAATTACGTTATTTTTAGTAGTAGTGGAAAACATATTTTTATCCATAATGTAGATAATATAACCGGTCATGAATTGGTCACCCATTTTCACCTCGATACAAAATGATCCATAGTTTATAAAACAACTAAAAGACGTCCTGGCCGGTGGAGATCGGGAGGCATTGGTCGCTGCCTCCTCTATCGCAAGAGGAGGAGCGAGAATAGAAAGAGCATCTGGCTCTACTTCATCGTTCAGTGACGGTCGTTGGTGTCAGCTGCACCTATCGCCAATATATGAGCTCCACCCCTGGTAGGCTCTACCACACGAAATTGGTGTATTCATTTCTCTGTAAAACTACATGAAAGTGAGAAAGAAAATATAGAGTTGTTGTTTGCCAGCCTACCCAAGAAGGTAAGAGGTGGCATATATATGCATCGACACATTGCCGTGGTGATACAAATGAAAATGTTTCTACTTGCAACCAAGCGCCCCCCCCCCCCCCCCCCCCCCCCCCCCCACACACACACACACACACACACACACAAGGATCATCATTGCGGTCAGCGTGGCAGCAATCTCACTGTATAGATTCGTTCACTACACTTTACGAAGTCAATGACAATGGCACCAAGTACAATGCTTGTAGATTGGTACAGTGTATACCAGAAATGACGCATGCAGAGTGCGGCACATGTCTCGAGTATGGTTCCTTATGATTTTTCTCGATTGATGGGCGAGTGGAAAGCCTTGTTGTGGTGTAGTTACCGCAATTAGCCTTATGACTTCTTATTTGGAGATCCACATATGCGACTTCCGACATTCACCTACAGTAACCAAAAGGTAAGCTGGCAATGCGAGTTTTTTTTAGCTGCACAATAGTTTCGTCTAGCATGTATGCTATTTTGGTTCTAGTGGTTGGAGGAGTGAGTGTACTAGATCTCATCCTAGAACTCCATACCTTATTTTTCAGGAGGAAGTAAAAGAAGAGATCTTGTAAGTTCTAGTATAATAATTTTACATCTTATAATTTAAGTTAAGCTATGTACTCCCTCCGTTTTTTAATATAAGATGTTTTAGCATTTGTCCACATGCACATGTACACAAATGTATGTAGACATGTATTAGTGTGCATGCTCACTCACTTTAGTATGTATCTAGATAACATGTGCAACACCTAAAACATCTTATATTATAATCCTCAGACCCTCGCGTCGCTCCTCGTGAGCGGCTCGAGGGAAACCTAGCCCGCCGCCACTAGCCGCCCCACCCAGTTCCCATCCTCGCCGCCGCTGCCGACGGCTCGACCGCGGTGGCGGCGGCCCCGCGCCTCCAAAGGTTGCGTGGGAGAACTGCGGTGGACGCGGAGTTGGCTTCGGCCGAGCGCAGCTCCTCTCGGCACGGCGGCGCGCCTGTTCCGGCGGGTTCTGCGGTGAGGCTAGAGGCGGAGGCGACGTTGCGGAGGGCTGGTGCTTCGAGCTCGGCATGGCGGAGGGTGCAGGGGTCACCAGACCCGGCGGCGGCCACGCGGGCCCATCTGGGCCCGATCTGGGCCGCACGGGCCACGGCGTCTGCGCGTGGCTGCGACCCAGGAGCGTGGTGCAGGCGACGGTGAGGGTGGCCGGCAGTGCTCCGGCCGGAAGGCTCGCGGCCAGCCCGGTCGCGCGCGTGGAGGGGGTGCTCGACGGATGTTTGTCCGTCGTGGTGCCCGGACGCCGGAGCGGCGGCTCCGGACGGTGGTGGGCGGCGTCCTCTCCTGCCGAGCGCAGAGGAGGCCGGGGCGGCGGCCCCGGGCAGGAGGCGGCGCGGCGCGCTCTGCAGGTTGCGGCGGCGCGATGTGGAGCTGCCTTTCGCGCGGGTTGGAGGTGGCGGAGCTTTGTGGGGCAGGGGACGGCGGCGCGGCGGCGCCGCGATGGTGCTGATTGTTGGGGTTGTGGAGCCTTGGTGGTGTAGCGTGAGGTGCTGGGCACTGGTGCTCCATGGCAAGGAGTTTGGAGTCTTGGCGGTGTGCAGAAGTGTGTCGTGGCGCGAGGGCGGCGGGTTCAGCAGCGGTGCTGTTGCTGTTGGTCGTGGCGTGTGGCAGCTGGTGGGCTAGTCGGTCTCATGGTGAGCGGTGCAAGTCTTGGCTACGTCGAGCGAGAGCTCTGCTCCGGCTGTCGTCGGGCAGGCGGCAACGACGCCTTCGGCGCCGTCTCTCTTCTTGAAGATGCCGTTGCGACGTGGTGCTCGCCTTCCACCCGGACCACTCCGGGGGAAACCCTTGATCTTCCGGGATCGGGCGATGATGGCGCTCTGTGTCATGCTCCCCCTTGGGGCATCGTTCTTGGAGTGGTGACCGGCTGGAGGGACTTGTGGTTGCGGGAGTTGGCGGCGTGGTTGTCGAGGCTGGTGTGGCGGCAGCATGTGCGGCTGTCTTTTAGGCCGGGGCGGCGGCCCCGGATGTTGATACGACGTCCGTGGTCTGCGAGCAGCTCTCCTTGGGCAGCTTGGGCTGCGGGTGGCTGGTTCGTGCGGCGTCGTGGCTCGGTTGCGAGCGGTGCTATGTCGGGACGGCGGTCCCGGAAGGGGGTGCTGGCGGCGAGGCTGTCGGGGCTACTGGGGCAGCGGCAGCAGCGGTTGCCTTTTAGGCCGGGGCGGCGGCCCCGGATGCGGATACGACGGCCGTGGTCTGCGAGCGGCTTACCTGGTGCAGCGTGGGCTGTGGGTGGCCGCGTCGTGCGGCGTCGTGGCCCGGGTGTGGGCGGTGGCATGTCGGGGCGGCGGCCCCGGAAGGTGGTCCAGGTTGTCGGGGCAGCGGCTCCTTGCTGGCCGGCTGGCCGTGGAGTGGGTGTTGTGTGGGCTTTGCCCCGTGGCGTTCGTTGTTGTTGGCGTTGGTGTTTGTTGTTTGGTTTTCGCCCTGTTTCTTCCATTAATAAACCGGACACCTTCTGCTTAATTAATATAAGGGGCAAAGCTTTTGCCTCTCGTTTCAAAAAAAAAAAACATCTTATATTAAAAAACGGAGGGAGTAGTTTATATGATCCATACTTACACATACTAACATGGATTTATTGTTAATATGCAGGTGAAGTAAGAAAGACTGGCCAATGGGGTTTTCCCGAGGCACATAAAATGTGGAATGCGTCTAAAATTTAGATTGTTCACAAATGAATATGTATAGGTTAAAGTACTATTTTAAAGCTAATATATCCAATGAAAACATGTCTCAAGTATGGAGTTGCCATTAACGTTGGTAGTGACAAAGCTGCTACATGGTTGGTATGTTCGGATGCGAGGTGGGTTCCTTCCCTTTCACCTACTTGGGCCTCCTTTTGATCTCTTCCAGCCTAGAATATGTGACTGGTTCCCCTTACGGATCATGTGGAGCATAGGTTTACCTCCTTTTTTTCTGCAAAAAAAAAAAAAAAAAACACTTCCTTTCCTTCGATGGTCGTCATGTTGTTTTCAAAGCCGCCATGAGAGCCTTGCCAAATTTCTATCTCTGTACTCTAAAACTCACTTACAATGTCAAGAAAGCCTGACACATCGTCTTTGGGGGAAATTTGATTTTTTATCAAGCCAATCCCCTACCTGCCTAGGATAGGGTGTGTCAACCCAAGTCAAAAGGTTTTGCTGTGCTAACCCAATTCAAAAGGTGGCCTTAGCATCAACCTACCGATTCATAACGAGCCCCTTACTCTTTAAGTTTCACCACAAGTTTCTCAGTAAACTGGACACTCCCATGAGTTTTGTCCAGTTTGCGCTATTACAATGCCGCTGTCCCACAAAGTGAAAGCACATGCAAATATTCATCATGGGGACCACATCAAAAGCTCTCGTCGGAATAACAACCCCATGCAGGCACGGTCCACTCCATCAGGAGGCGTTTAATATTTGTACCCACGCGCTTGTCAGGTGGTGCGGTACGTGCGTCCTCGATCACGAAACGGACGGGCGCGGCAGGGTGTGAGCCAAAACGAGACAAAAAGCAAAGCTTTCCTCGTGAAAGAAATTGGATGAGTCAACAACTCTATACATTATAGAATAAGAATAAATTTCTTAACTGCATGGTCAAGCAGTAATTTCATAAACAATGTTTGTTTTATATCACCGTCTCAGAAATCATACTGTTTAGTTGTGACTTGTGAGCCACCTTTCGGTGACACAGGTCCCTTGTCTTAATTTCGGAAAATCAACATCCAATTATCTTGCCGTGCTCTTTTTACTGAAAAAGAATTTTACCGTTCTCCCGGCCTCTCCACCAAAATGATGCACACATGGGCCATGTGTATCAATTTAAAGACGAGGCTCTCTGAAACGATTCAAGAAAAAGCGTGGTTTCCTGTCAATTCTGAATAAGCATTTGGGGCATCAAGGTTACACCTTATTTTCTAATTTATTTTCAGTAGCAGTAAACATCCACAAACCAAGAATGGGCAAGTAAACACCTACGGAGAATCATCTATTCTACCTATAGCCATGGATGTGGTCTAATCCTGTTTCCCTGCACAACAAAAAAGAATCTAACTGATGGCCAGATACGATTGTTCAATCATCTTCATTGTCCTTGCAGGTTTGGTTGCAGGGATACGCGCAATCAATCCGCTGCGATACCGCCCGTTCGTAGAACCAGTCCCCCACTGCTTTGCCGATTTTCTGCAAATAGACAGGTATAAATTATATCAAGTCCTAGATTGAAATCGAGTTGCCTAGAAAGCGTTCGGTGTCTGGCTCCTTTTGGCAAAACAAGTAAGGATTATACTTTCTTTAAACGGAAGTAGGGAATGGACTTAAGCCTCGTTAGTGTGGCCATCTGTATTTAGTTCCTCTTTGAGCTAAATGCAAGTGGCCACACTAATTTTACATCCATTCCAAGCAGCCCAGACTTACCGTCTTCTGAATGGAAGGGGAACCTTCGTCAAGCCATGAATCTTGGGCTCCAGATTGGCAGTGAGCGAAGCATGAGTCAACGAACATGCCTAGAGAGCGAGACTGCCCCGGTTCAGGAAGCGCTGCCACAAACTCTTTTCTGAAATCTGCTCCAAAAACAAAGAATAAAAATGATTAAAAAACTCAGATCAACAGCAAAGTTGGATATCACGCAAGTAGCTGAAATGACGAGTCTATATTGAAAACATGCAACAGTTGTAGTTACAAAATCACTAACTCTGCAAGGTCACGAGTTGGCTGGAGGAGCAGTTCTTTATGTCAAGCTTGCATTTGGCCCAGGCCTTGCTTTTATCAGCGGCGCTAGGCGCTAGGATGTTTCTGATCTGCAATGCAGATGCCGGTTTGTTACTCTTCATCGCTGATACACATCTATACTAACTGACTGATTCGACACAGAAGGATACAATTGTAATGTGGTGGGAAAAAGGTACGAAACTCGCCTGCCAAGAGTCATACGCTGCGTTAAGTATGAATAGCGGCGTGCGCAAAGTTGGGATGACATACTGTGGGAAGAAGCACTGCACATATTTTTTTCCTTTATGTTAGCCCACATGCATAAAAGGAGTGTTCCCTTCAATCCCGAGAGAATAAAACTAACCAGCTCAGGTTGCTTCGAGTTCGAGGTACATGAAGATGGCAAATTGTTAGCTGATTCCTGGAAGAGATTGAAATGGTTATTAGGCTAAAAAGGGTGAGAACTTGCACGCAGCTTTTTTTATGTTATTCAGGTGATCAGTCATGAAACTTATGATACCGAGGGAAGACCGTGAAACTAAAAGGTGCATTTAATTTTCACTGCAAAAAGAACATAATAAAGTTTTCTTGGATGATAAACTGAAGGACTGAACTATAAAGCTAGGATTTGCAAGATTAAGAATCAGATAATGGATCATGGCCACTGTAAGGTCAGAAGACAACATACATGTAGGTTTACAATATCCTTATAGACCTTTCTGACAAATTTGTTGCCGGTGATATCTGTCCTGCAATGACAACAAGAATGATCGATTTATCGAAAACGTGAATCACTAAAAACATGTAAAATTAATGATAGATCCAAAAGAAATAATCAAAACTTGAAGTTCAGATCTTACCCATCAATAAAATAACCAGCGTCAGAAAGGCACTTGACGTTTGCCGATGATGGAAGCAGATCACTGAATTTGTCACAATGCAGTATTGCTGCTAAACCTCCAGCTGAACATCCAGAAAGAAGAGCCTGAAAAGGTGCGGTGCAACAGTTCATTTTTTCAGGATCATAATGCAAATTGGAATATATGCACTTCTGCAGCTATAGTTCATGATTCTAATCGTTGAAATGAGCTTCCGTTTGTGTCGGTGTTATAAGTTTTATTGCAACTGCATTCATCAATGTTAATTTATTTCCATCAAAATCAGCTTCATTATAAAAAGTGAACATACATTGTTTGCATTGCTCATCCCCTTCTCCAGTAGATCTTCGATGATGGCATTCCAAACCCTTGCCCCTCTGTAGTGCAGGTTCGTCGACTACATTGTGAACAAGAGGTTAATCTCGGTATGTAACACATAAACGAACTTACAATCCAGAATTCCAGAACATACAGATTCTACTGCCGCGACATCACCGGTAAATGATGAACCATCACAGTATCTGACCTTCACCCTGTTCCAGTTGTAGAAATCTGTGATGTGATATTACGCAACTAAATCAGTGGTACACACATGCCATATTATGCAGGCAAGTCGTAAGGGAGACACCACATTTGTTTTCTAGATGTAGATGAGAGTAATGCTGCAGGAAAATGTCATACCAGGATTGTATTTCTGGCTGCCCCCTAATAACCCAGAAAACGAGAGCGGCTTCATGTACTTGGAAGAGCCCCTGAAGTTGCCCTTCCGGATTGAACACTCTTCAGGGGTCTTGCACCACCCTCCTCCCTTGCAAGTAGTGTACAAAAAAAAATATGTTTTTATTTTGAAAGAAAATAATAATAGGTTGATCCGGATATACAAAACCAAAGTGTGGCTTAATTACCTCCATGTGAACCACCCAGTTGTTGGCGCCGGAGCCAGAACCAGGGGAGAAGTGGTAAACCGGGGGGCTCCCGTCTAGGCACACTGCACCCATGAGCCAGATTCAGACAGACAGAAAATGTAACCATTGTCGAAGGAGAAGAACTCTTGGATGACATCGTGGTGCATGCGTGGAAGGCAATCGCAATGTGCGCACACAAGGACACTGACGCACCTGCTCCTTTGGCGACTGCGCTCTTCAGGAACACCATGTCCACATCGTCCGCCGCCACCGCAAGACCCAGCACCAGCGTCGCCGCCGCGCGGAGCAGCCACGCCGCGGACACGGTCGCGGTAGGAGCCATCACGCAACGCAAGACCAGCGAGATCTTTCTCTAGTTCCTAGTGTCAAATATCTCATAGGAGAGAGAAGGAATAAGATGGAGAGATGGGAAGATCAGAGAGAATGAGACTGAAACACAAGAGCTAGCACATACTCCACTTGCGGAGAAGACAGAGCGGAAGAACTGCGCAGCCTCAGGCTAGTGGGGGAGCGGACATAAATAGCAGAGCTGGCTGTGGAGGGAAGAGAAGCATTAAAGGAGTCACTCAGGACGCCGACAATGGCGGTAGCATCAAGCAAGGTATATATGGCCCTTCGAGTAGGAACCGAATCTGGAGCTAAGTCGTGTATCCATTGTTCGCTCTGGTTCACTACTAAATGAAGCAAGTTTCGATCAAGTTCTGGTAATGTCGCCGTGTGGAAGTTCTCCGTCCTTTGCATGGTAAGTCCACAGATTCCGGGCTTGTCTGCTCTGTTGGAGATTTTTTTTTTGAAAATTATACCAAGACAACACTACCATAAGTTACCTTACAAATTTTTGGATTGTCATTGGGCACAGTGATTTTCTTTTTGCGTAATGCTACTACCTCTGTTTTAGCATAGCTAAATCTTACCAGCCTGTTCTTGTCCGGCAGAGAACAAAAACCGCGGCAGTGTTGCTCACACGTGACTTGAAATTCAAGACAGCTGCTCGCTCGTGTGGTGTACTGGTGTGGCGAGGTAGCATCCAAACGCCTTGTCCCGCCCACCAGCCATTACTTGTAATGATTCCGTGCATTTGATCGTTACCGGACTACCGGAGGTGATTATTCCAAGAGCAAGTTGAAAATCGCAAACTCTACGGGGATCAAAAGCTGGAGACACCAGTGAAGTGAACAGCGACAGAATCGTAGTTACTCTGAGCGGATCATTGCAATTTGTAGTGAGGCAAGTGCGGTGTCGGGAAGAATGGTTTAACGCTGTGACATCACGCGAGATCGCGGCAGGTTTGGCCCACTAAGAGAATCTCTGCCAGATAAAAAAAGGTGTCCCGGAAAAAGAGTTGCGGATAGAACCCAAAAATGGTTTCTTTGCGATATTGTCGGGAGGTAACCCCGGGTACCCCAAAGTTGTTGGTTCTGTTGAGTTGTTAGAAGAGTAAAAACAGGAGTAAGCGGATAAAAGATAAAGCATAGGGAGGAAAAAAGGTCTTGGGCCGAGTCTGGCAATGCCCAGGCCGAGTTATCCTTCACTGGGCCGAGATACTCCAGGTCAAGGACCGAATCATCCCCCAGCCTCGGTTGGGCCCAGATCGCCACACTCGGATGGACCGAGACAGCAGCAATCCGGATTGGGCCGAGTTTCCAGCACACCGAGATGTTCACCTCGGGTGGGCCACGTTCTCCAGCAGGCCGAGACACAGCGGTCTCGGGCAGGCCGAGGCACTGCGCCACCCCGGATGGGCCACTCCACACCTCGGGCAGGCCGACGTATCTTTGCTGGGCCGGCCTCGCTACCTCGGCTGGCCGCTACCTCGGGTGGGCCTCACCAGTCTCGGACTGGATCGAGACACCCAGCAGACCGAGGCTGCTTCTCCCAGTTTCGGTGGACCGGATCGCCAGTCCCGGACGGGCCACGTCCTCGCTCCAATCGTGTCGTCCCAGCGAGCAGCAGCTCGAGACGCCCTCATCTCGGTTGGACCGAGATATGATCGACCGAGACGCTGCTCCAGCACCAAGACGCTGCTCCAGCTCCGGACGGACCGAGGCGACCGTAACTCGGCTACGGCCTTGGGCCAGCAAGTCCACGCCTCGGGCCACCTCCTCACTGCACCGAGCCATCGCTGCTTCGACCGGAGTTCACTCCATCGACCGAGACCAGGCGTACCGACGTATACTTCATCGACCAATGCCACGGCCCCCGTCACCTCTACCTCAACCGAGGCATGCAACCTCCACGCTGCACCGGCATCAACCTCTCCACGTCTCCAGATGCCACCCGAAGAAGATAAGAAGAGGACTAGAATATCCAGGAGACAAGCGCTAGAAGACAAGATCCGTGACGCATGCAGTGACGCAGGCGGCATGGGTACAGTGGCATGGATATGACTATAGTACAGCTCTACAGTGCAGCGTACAGTGCATAGTACTCCTTGTCAGTTTGTCCCCTCGTTTGTCCCCTGGGCACCTATATAAAGGGCACCAGGGGGAAGAGGTGAGAGCAGCCTCCGCGCGGGCTCGCACAGCCCCTTGTGCTCATTCTTCTTCCTCCTGCTCCGTGAGAGTTCTGCCTTCAGCTAGAAAGCCTCTTACAGGCTGCTTGCACACAGCTCGAGGAGCATTTGTACAGACCGTATACAGAGGGAGAAATACACCAAGTAGGCTAGATGCTGCAGTAGGGGTTTTATCTCCTCACGAGAGCCCCGAAGCAGGGTAAATCCTTGTGTTCGTTTGTTCTTCCGTGTGTGCTCTTCAGCGCGCTATCCCTTCCCGAATCCTCTAGCGTCCATCGGCCCCAAACTTAAGCCTACCCCTAGGCATCTGTTGTTTCATACGACGACAGTTGGCGCCCACCGTGGGGCCTCTAGTGGCGCTTGCTGGAACAAATTCGGACGGGACCTTTTTTGTTAACTCGGGGACTCGACTCCGACATCATTCCCGAGTTGACTTGGTCAAATCCGGGTTGACATAGCCAAAACCGACATAGGAATAGCCAAATCCGACATATCCATGTCCTGCCGACACTGGAAATCCGACATATCCATGTCCTGCCGACACTGTTCATCCGACACTGTTCATCCGACATGTCCATGTCCTGGCGACACTGTCCATCCGAGGTGTCCTGGAAATCCGAGGTATCCTGAAATCCGACATATGTTGATATGCTGGTAAATCCGACATATGCTGATATGCTGGTAAATCCGACATATGCTGGTATGCTGGAAATCCGACATATGCTGGTATGCTGGAAATCCGACATATGTTGGTATGCTGGTAAATCCGAGATAAGGTTGGGAAATCCGAGTTAAGGCTTGGAAATCCGAGATAAGCTTGGTAAATCCGAGTTAAGGCTTGGAAATCCGAGTTGAGGCTTGGAAATCCGAGTTAAGCTTGGGAAATCCGAGATAAGGCAGGAATCCGACATATGTTGGTCAATGCAAACGTACAGGTGGATCAAACCAGGATATTGGTGGCTCACGCCAGCATATTGATACCCATGCCAGCAGCAGCGTCTTCCTCGACTGCTCCAACAGCACTGCCTCGTGAGTATTATTTATATGTCTGCATCCCGCTTTTAGATAGTCTCAAACAGTGCTCGGGGACTCTCCCCTCTTTCCTGCCGTGCTTAGTTGTTTCCCCCGGGTGTGAGATGTCTCAACCCGGGGACTGGGCAGCCAGTCGAGTTTTGTTTTATCTCCTGGGTAAGAAAAGTGTCTCGGGGACTCGGTTGAGACCGAGTCAGTGTCTACGTGCATAGCTTTGTTGCTAGGCTTAGTTTTTGTCTGTTAAATAGAGTTGTTGTTCCTGTTAAAATATTCGTTATATATATGCTTGAACTAACATTGAAAGGTGATATCGGTTTTACCGAGAGGATATTCATTTCGAGATCATGATTTTATTTGTTGTCTTGAATTACCCAGTATATTATAGCATTATCGGTCTTCTCCAGATCGCCGTTTATTTCGGTTTGCAGTTATATCTCAACATCGCCTCATATCTCAAATCGCCGTTTATTTCGGTTTGCCAAGATATCGCGGCATCTATCTCATATCGTCGAGTGTCTCATAATTGCTATCTTTATCGGCTTAATCGATTATCATGATTCTTCAGTTGTCCCAGTTTGCCAGAATATCATAGCATCACTGTCCCGGTGCAATGAGTCAAAAGGTATCTGATCCCCCTGAGTGTTACGGGTTGAGAGATGTCTCAACTCGTCATCTGACAAGTGCCCATGTAGGCAAAATGTCAGATTTAGCCAATGACGGCTATGCGTTGGTACAGCTAAGGCTGTCGACATATCTGATTTCGGTAACGCCCAGAGGGGCTAAAAACCGACATATGAGATATGCTTATGTTAATCCAGCTAAGGCTGGTTGACATCCGATTTCTATAATGCCTAGAGAGGCCGAGATACCGAGACATATGAGATATGCCTAGAGAGGCCAAGATACCGAGACATATGAGATATGCCTAGAGAGGCCGAGATACCGAGACATTTGAGATATGTCCGTGCAGACATATGCTCCGAGACATTTGAGATATGTCCGTGCAGACATATGCTCCGAGACATATGACAGATGTCCGTGCAGACATACGCCTTCGGTAATGCCCAGAGTGGCTGAAAACCGACATATAATGGTGCCCGTGCAGGCAAATTGTTATTTATATGGAGATTTGTTGTTGGTTATTTGTTTTTGTAAGACTGCGCGCGACTCTGCGAGTCCCCCGCAGCCTCGGGGACTAATGTCGGGGAGGTAACCCCGGGTACCCCAAAGTTGTTGGTTCTGTTGAGTTGTTAGAAGAGTAAAAACAGGAGTAAGCGGATAAAAGATAAAGCATAGGGAGGAAAAAAGGTCTTGGGCCGAGTCTGGCAATGCCCAGGCCGAGTTATCCTTCACTGGGCCGAGATACTCCAGGTCAAGGACCGAATCATCCCCCAGCCTCGGTTGGGCCCAGATCGCCACACTCGGATGGACCGAGACAGCAGCAATCCGGATTGGGCCGAGTTTCCAGCACACCGAGATGTTCACCTCGGGTGGGCCACGTTCTCCAGCAGGCCGAGACACAGCGGTCTCGGGCAGGCCGAGGCACTGCGCCACCCCGGATGGGCCACTCCACACCTCGGGCAGGCCGACGTATCTTTGCTGGGCCGGCCTCGCTACCTCGGCTGGCCGCTACCTCGGGTGGGCCTCACCAGTCTCGGACTGGATCGAGACACCCAGCAGACCGAGGCTGCTTCTCCCAGTTTCGGTGGACCGGATCGCCAGTCCCGGACGGGCCACGTCCTCGCTCCAATCGTGTCGTCCCAGCGAGCAGCAGCTCGAGACGCCCTCATCTCGGTTGGACCGAGATATGATCGACGAGACGCTGCTCCAGCACCAAGACGCTGCTCCAGCTCCGGACGGACCGAGGCGACCGTAACTCGGCTACGGCCTTGGGCCAGCAAGTCCACGCCTCGGGCCACCTCCTCACTGCACCGAGCCATCGCTGCTTCGACCGGAGTTCACTCCATCGCCGAGACCAGGCGTACCGACGTATACTTCATCGACCAATGCCACGGCCCCCGTCACCTCTACCTCAACCGAGGCATGCAACCTCCACGCTGCACCGGCATCAACCTCTCCACGTCTCCAGATGCCACCCGAAGAAGATAAGAAGAGGACTAGAAGATCCAGGAGACAAGCGCTAGAAGACAAGATCCGTGACGCATGCAGTGACGCAGGCGGCATGGGTACAGTGGCATGGATGTGACTATAGTACAGCTCTACAGTGCAGCGTACAGTGCATAGTACTCTTTGTCTGTTTGTCCCTCGTTTGTCCCCTGGGCACCTATATAAAGGGCACCAGGGGGAAGAGGTGAGAGCAGCCTCCGCGCGGGCTCGCACAACCCCCTGTGCACATTCTTCTTCTCCTGCTCCCGTGAGAGTTCTGCCTTCAGCTAGAAAGCCTCTTACAGGCTGCTTGCACACAGCTCGAGGAGCATTTGTACAGACCGTATACAGAGGGAGAAATACACCAAGTAGGCTAGATGCTGCAGTAGGGGTTTTATCTCCTCACGAGAGCCCCGAAGCAGGGTAAATCCTTGTGTTCGTTTGTTCTTCCGTGTGTGCTCTTCAGCGCGCTATCCCTTCCCGAATCCTCTAGCGTCCATCGGCCCCAAACTTAAGCCTACCCCTAGGCATCTGTTGTTTCATACGACGACAGATATGAGTTTGGCGCATCTGTTTTAGCTGAACCGGCGCGGTACCACAAACCAACTTTTGGAGTTTTGAAAGGACAAGGATGTCGCCTAGAGGGGGGGGGTGAATAGGCGATTAAAACTTTTCCGGTTTAGGCTTGATAATTGCGGAATAAAACTATGTGTTTAAATTAACAAGCCAACAGCCTAAATAAACTAGGTTCACCTATGTGCACCAACAACTTATGCTAAGCAAAACAAGCAACAAGGTGATAGCAATAGAGAATACTTCAAGCACGAAGGCTATCACAAGGTAAAGTGCATAAGTAAAAAGCTCGGGTATAGAAATAACCGAGGCACGCGGAGACGAGGATGTATTCCCGAGTTCCTCCTTGTTAAGGGAGTACGTCTCGTTGGAGAGGTGTGAACCAACACAATGGTTCAACAACCACAAAGGTTTCACCTTCTTCTCCGATGAACCGCACCACAAAGGTTTGGTTCACCTTCCACTATCGGTATTCCTTCGAGGCGGAATCCGGAGCCTTTCAACAACAATCCGAGGCACAACCCACAATGGGATTGGGGGCTCCCGAACGGCTTTCAACAAGTGACCACAAAGGTCCAACCACCACATGGGCGTCTAGGGTCCAAGGACCCAAGAGTAACAAGCTCACAAACTTTCAACTTCCACGAATCCTCGTGGAGAGCACACCGATGCACCAAATGCAAAAGGCAAGAGCACAAGTGCTCAAATCCTTCACTCTCAAATTCCAACAAAGCAACAAATGCTTATGGGGGAATAAGAGAGGAAGAACAAAGAGGAGATGCACCAAGGACTCCAAGATCAAGATCTACTAGGTTCCCCTCACTTAGAGGAGAAACCGATCGGTGAAAACGTAGATCAAGATCACCTCTCACTTTCCCTCAAATATGAGCAAGAACCATGGGAGGGATTGAGAGGAAGAGCAAGATTTCAAGTGTCAACAATGGAGGATAAGAGAGAAGAAAAACTTGCTCAAGAGTTGTGTTTCAAATGGGGAAGAAGGGCTATAAATAGTTCAACTCAGAAAAATGGCCGTTGGCAGGAAGTCGTCGCGCAGCCACGGTGGAGCCGGCCCAGGGGCCGGCCTTGGCTGGCCGGTGAGCCGGCGGAGCAACCGAGGGGGGCCGGCATGGGGGCCGGCCTTGGCCGGCCAGAGCGCTGGCGACGCGGCTGAGCCAACCAGCTAGGGGGCCGGCCCTGGCCGGCCAGAGCGCTGGCGACGCTGCTGAGATGACCAGCCAGGGGGCCGGCCCTGGCTGGCCTGGGAGCTGACAACGAGGCTGAGAGGACCAGCCATGGGACCAGCCCTGGCTGGCCAGGGAGCTGGCAACGAGGCTGAGAGACCAGCCATGGGACCAGCCCTGGCTGGCCATGCGGCTGAGAGAACCAGCCAGGGGGCCAGCCCTGGCTGGCCTGGGAGCTGGCCCGCGCAGAAAAACACTCCGAAAAACATATCTTTTGCAATAAAAATCCAAACGAGATGAAACGAACTTTGTTGGAAAGGTAACGACGAATGCTTTCCTACAAAAAGTGAAAATATTAAGGGTCACAAATATAGAGGGGATACCACACATGGGAAGGTGTGGACCCTATTTCGAGGAGGACCGGTAATATTTCCAACACCGAGAACGCAACAAGTTTTCCATCCGGACTCCGATTTCGATGATCTTTGGTTTGTTGGAATCGCAATGAGGAGCATTACAAGATCATGCATAGAAACATCATAGTCCATCATGTGAGGAGGAATTCAAAAGTAGAGAGGTAAAACCTCTCTATAAAAAGATGAACCGGCAAAACCTCCAAAACCGAAAACGCCACAAGTTGTCAATACGAAATCCGTTTTCGGTGAACTAGATCTTGGTATGGAGATGAACACAAGCTCTAAATTCTCACATGGATAAAAGCCAAATAAGAACCAAGAAAGATGACATGCCAAGTATGCAAAGGTTTGAGCTCTCCACAAAGATACGATCAAGTTACTCACTTGAGAGCCCCTCTTGATAGTACGCCGTCTATCCTATAACCCGGTCTCCAAACTAACACCACGAGACCGGTAAAATAGAAACCCTATCAAGATCATACCTTTGCCTTGCGCATTCCACTTGAGCTAGATGATGACGATCTTGACTCCCTCAAGTTGGAACACCTTTCTTGATTGTGCTTGCTAGCACATGCTTGATGAAGACTTCTCCAAATGCTCCCTCCATGTATCCACTTGCGCTTCATATTCTTCTCTTGATATAGATGATGGCTTGGAGATAAACATGAAGTTCACTCAATCTTCTTTTCCAAGCCATGCTTGCAATAAGCTCAACTCTTCACATGACCATTCTTCATATAAACCCTTGGATGGAACCTTGGTCATCATGTAATCTTCTAGAGTCCAACACATGAACTCCAATCTTTTCCTATGGACAAGATCTACAAGTATATCTCAATGCAAACATTAGTCCATAAGGATTGTCATTAATTACCAAAACCACGCATGGGGCAACACATGCACTTTCAATCTCCCCCATTTTGGTAATTGATGACAATCCCTTTTACGAGGGTTTATATAATGAATTAAGCAACCATGCAACACAAAGAGCAAGGATGCAAGAGAACAAAGAACAAAACCATATTCCCTTAAACCCTCTAAACTTCTCCCCCATTGGCATCGATTGCCGAAATGGGAGGAAAAATTTAGAAGGCCAATATAGGAAGAGCTCCCCCATAATGTGTGCATTTCTCATAATATGAGTGAAATCAAATGCACATATCCAATGACGAATATATGGAGGGAGATCAAACTATATCGAGGATCCAAAATTGCAAAAGAATATCAAAGAGAAAGATACTTCGACGAAAGAAGCAAGCAAACAAAAGGATCCAAAGAAGTGTTCTAAAAATCAAGAGGGAACTCCCCAAGGTACGTGCACAAAGTAGGATTTTCATTTTAATATGTTGTGCACAACATGGAATCCTCACTCCCTCCTAGATAATTTTGAACACAAACAAAGAGTAGCAAATAGGTCCACAAGCTTATTAAGAAAAAAACCAAATGAAAACAAAGCTTGTGCCTTTTAGAAACCACCAAAGAATCAAAAGCAATAAAAGGTGGTCACTAAAGAATTGGAATACCAATTAAAGATGTAACTATTCATGTGTATAAGTTTCTAAGTAGACACCAATCACGAAGATATAAGTCCACAAATAAACATGCACACACAAAATAGATACAACGGTGAAGAACATGATATCCAAGAGGAAGTCATATATATACCAATAAGATCATTGCTTAAAAGCATAGCACAAAGCTCAATTTTATCTTAAAGGATATAGATGAACTTCCAACACAATCTCATCATAGCATCAAAAATATCCACAAGGGATAAGGTGAAAAATGGGATGCTCCGAGAAAGATAACAAGTATCGCAAAAGGCAAATGATTTTGAAAAGCATCAATATTGCATATGTGAGACATAGAGTAGAAAGTGCTAGATTAACATATTGGGATTGGTGAATCATGAAAATGATTATATATATATCCCCTTGATATGTAATCATCCCGGCTTGCCCACATTTGCAATAAAGTTGTTTTGCAAGAACCAAATGAATTGCAACAAGAGAAATTCATGCCAAGATACAACCTACACAAGGTTGAAAGCTAGAAGTATGCATGAGGTAGATACTTGTTACCGAGATAGCATTGGTGATGTAGAAGATAAGAGTTCACGATCATCCGAGCTTGGCTCCAATAAGCACATGGTGATAACACCTTCCTTGTAAATGAGACAAGCTTCCAATGCATCTCCAATGTACCTAAAACAAATTCAAGTACAAATGGTACCCAAACTCATTGGGTCCAAAGTAGTTAGAGCAACTACAATACATAGGACAAACTCCACATAAATATGTGCATATTGATATGAAATTGAATTTCATGCACATCTTAGCCATTTAGGATTTGATGGAGTTTATCCTATATATTGGATCAACGAAAGTAAGCATGCCATAAGATATACATATAGTAAATATGCATGCACAAGACTTTCAAGAACCAAAGAGATACAATTTGGACAAAACACCAATTAAACCAAGAAAGCACACACAAGTGTGACAAGAAAAAAATTGTCCAAATTATATCAAAACCAAATCAACACATGATTGAAGATACCACTTTGAAAAGATGCCAAATGAAAGTAAGATACCAATTGATGAAAATATCATCAAGGAATAAACCAAACCCTCTACACTTCTCATGATGGCACAAAGTACCAAGACGAGAAATGTTTGTCTTCCAAAGAGACACGTCATCGGGATCAAATACCAATTGAAGACAACTAATGTTCAAAAGCATATAGGATTGCTCCCCCAAGATTTGTGCATTATTTATGATCTTGCATTTGAATACAAAATGCACACAAATGGGATCATCACTCTCCATACATATTATTCAAACACTAGTCATGTTCAAGGAAAGCAAGATGCAAACCAATTTAAAGAACGGTGTTCTACTCAAGTAGGATAGCTTCCCAAGAATAGTGCATTATCAAGAAGTATGACTTTTGAATGTCAATGCACAAGAATTGGATCATTGCTTTTCCTAACACAAGAAGCATAAAACAAATTTTGAGTAGAGCAACAAGGATCCAAAAGATACAAGGAAGACAAAGAGAGTTAGATCAAAAAAATCCTTGGCAATAAAATAAGGCAATTCAAAGCAAGAGAAAGTGAAGATGGTCCACAAATTTCACCACACATATGAGTATCACTTGTCAAGGACAAGGAGTATATAGAGATATTTCTCGGTGGTATATAGAAATGATATTGAAGACCAATTTCACAACAAATAAGCATATGGCAAAAGATAAGATTTAAAGGCCAAAGCTTAAATAGATAGATATTCTTGATAGCTTCAAGTATTCACGCGATCATGCAAAGCCACTACAAAGAGTAGCTTGAAGCAATCGATTTCCCAAAAGGATATGCGAACATATTTGGGGAAAACCGTACCAAGAATGTCCATCACAAACAAGATCCAAAAGAGTGATTAAACAAAATCATTTTACCAAAATGGAACTTGTTTGAGCAACATGCCACATAGGAATAAGATAATGAAGAATATCAATTCTAGGTGGCAATACCTCACATGTTCACATTTTCTAGGTTGTAATATGCACATAGCTTATTACTCCCCCATAATGTGATAATCCATTTTTTTAAACAAGAGGCAAACAAAACCAACTCGAGAAATTAATGGACATTATAGAATTTGAATTTCTCATGAGCATGACATACCACATAGAGAATAGATAATATTAATATATCAACACTAAGTGGTATTCCTCATGTATACACAATTTTAGGATTGTGAAGTGCACGAAGCATATCACTCCCCAAAATAGGATAGTCCATTAATCTCTCAAAAAGAGAGCCAACAAGATAAGATATCAAATAAAAGCAATAAGGCTCAACACAAGTAAATGGTGTGCAAACCAACATACACATACTTGATTACTCAAGATAAGTAAGTAGAGAGCACAACACATACAAACACTAGCAAGGTACAAAACCTAACACATGCAAGGGTGCAAGCAACTTTCAATGTATATATGATTTAAATAAAAGTTACCGCAAGGAGGAACATTGGATATGAGATAGAACAATATAATCCAAATGACTTGACTTGAGAAATATAATTGATGAAGATCCCTTAATTCTTCATAATGTAGCCAAGTCTCCAATGCCCTCCAACAACACCTATTGATCAAGTTTTAGCTTGTTGGTCCCCAACCAAGTTGGGTCCTAAGAGGTTAGTCACAATAGGTTTGGCAACCCAAATGGTTCTTTTCTTGACACCACTTTGAGTACCAACATATTTGGCAAACACATTGCCAACCTTATCCTTCCGAAGAGAATAATCATCATTAATAATAATGGGGTTGGATAAGGTACCATTTGTGCATGAAGAAGCAAGTGACCCTTCTCACGGCATAGGTAGCAACATCTACTTCCTCCTCTCTTCTTAGTTGGAGTCTTGACTTGAGGAGGGGTAGCTTGATTCTTCTTGGGAAGAGGCCGTTCTTCAACTTGAGGAACTTGAGTTTGAACTTGAGGCTTCTTCCCTTGTTGCTTCTCACTAAGAGCTTCTTCTTCAAAGGGCAAGATCTAACATGGTGCCCTTCAACTTTGCACTTGAAGCAAACAATCTTGGCCGAATCTTTAACTTGTTCTTGGCCCTTTTCTTCTTGTTGAACTTGGACTTGTTCTTGATATTGGAGTTGAATCCAAGTCCACTCTTGTCATTGGGGCGTCTTTGAACACTCAACATATTGTCAAGTGTAGAATCCCCAACATGACGCTTTTCCAAGTCTTTCTTCAAAGAAGTGACTTGGGCCTTGAGCTCATTTAATTCCTCTACATGGTTAGTATCAACAAAAACTAGAGGAAGTAGAAGCTTCATTGTTAGAGCAACAAGGCATGGAAAGTAATTCATCACAAGATGTAGCAACATTGTGAGTGGATGAATTACTAGGACTAGCACATGGCAATAAAGCATTTTTAGTCGAAGTTGTGCCTTTGTCCACATGAGGCTCACAAGATGTTACCTTTGTAGTATAGCCTCATGAGCTAACTTTAGCCTAGCATGGATGCTAGAAGATCATCATTAGAGCTAGAAGCTTTTCATGACTTTCTTCCAATTTCCATACTTGCTAGTTAGCAACTCAAGTTGAGCCCTTAGCTCAACATTCTCCTTCAAAATAGATGCTTCACAAGAAGTGGAGTTAGTAGCACAAGCATCATTAACATTAGAAATGGAAGAAGACAACTTGGCAAGCTCATCATTTTTAGATAGTTGAGTTTGGAGTTGATCATGAGACTTGATAAGGAGAGAGTGTTCACTTTCTAAAGCCTTGTGAGCTTTGTCAAGTCTCTCTATGTCCTCATTAGTCTAGCATTGCCAACACCAAATTCAACTTTTTCCTTTTTAAGCACTTTATATTTAGCAATAGCATGATCTCTTTCCTTAATGATTTTAGCAATAATAAGATCATTTGATTCATCAAGAGATTCAAGTTTCTCCTCAAGAGACACTCGAAGCTCTTGCTCTTCCTCAAGGGCATTCATTAAGGATGCCTTTTCATCGGCATCCTCTCTCTCAATTTGACATTTCTCGAGAAATTGAGTTTCCAAGTCCTCAATGATTTCCCTACTCTTAATAGCATAAACAATGATTTCACTTAGAGGAGGGATAGCTTTGCTACCTTTGGGGAGAGCACCAAATACCATCTCACCCTTCTTTGTTATGGATTCAACATCCATAAGCGCTCCATGAGAATCCCATCCACATCATCACAAGATGTAGAGGGTTCCAAAGGTGGAGAAACCTTTGAATCCTTAGCCATAAGGCAAAAATGAGTAGTGGGCAAAGATGGTGAAGAGATACTTGAAGCACCATTGAGATCCATCTTGTTCCAACAAATGTTGGGATTCCTCTACATTGTTAGCCACACAAGAAATAGAGGATATGGAAGTATTGTTTTCATGGCAACAAGACAATGAAGCATATCATCATGAGATTTAGTTAAACAACTATTACATGATATGCAAGGACTAGCAACACTAGCATGTAAAACATTTGGAGTGCTAGAAGTGTTTAAGTCCAAAGATAGACATTGCAATGAGATAGAGATGAAGTATAGTCAATAGAATATTCACCATCAACAAAGCAATTTCTATCACCACTCACCATATCATTACCTTGTGTCAAAACACATGTTGGTGAAGTGGAAGAATTGTGAACTCATCACGGCCGGAGGTGGAGGGAGAACAATCATCCTCAATAATATTGGACACTTCATATTTATCTTGAAGCTTGGTCCATAGCTCATGAGCGTTCCGAAAAGGCATGATTGATGCAAGAACTACATCGCTCAAAACACACATAAGACAATTAGATACACGAGTATCGAGATAAGAGTTTTCCTCATCCTCTAAAGATAACTTTTGGGAATCCTTTGGAGGAGAAAAACCCATATCTACAATTCTCTTAAAATTTGGGTTTATGTCCCTAAGAAGGTTAAGCATGCGAATTTTCCAAACATCATAATTTGTGCCATCGAATATAAGAGTGGGATCGTGCACTAATTCTCTATACGACATCTTTACTCTCTAGGCGGTAAAGCCCAAAAAGAGAGCCCAGGCTCTGATACCAATTGAAAGGACAAGGATGTCGCCTAGAGGGGGGGGGTGAATAGGCGATTAAAACTTTTCCGGTTTAGGCTTGATAATTGCGGAATAAAACTATGTGTTTAAATTAACAAGCCAACAACCTAAATAAACTAGGCTCACCTATGTGCACCAACAACTTATGCTAAGCAAGACAAGCAACAAGGTGATAGCAATAGAATACTTCAAGCACGAAGGCTATCACAATGTAAAGTGCATAAGTAAAAAGCTCGGGTATAGAAATAACCGAGGCACGCGGAGACGAGGATGTATTCCCGAGTTCCTCCTTGTTAAGGGAGTACGTCTCGTTGGAGAGGTGTGAACCAACACAATGGTTCAACAACCACAAAGGTTTCACCTTCTTCTCCGATGAACCGCACCACAAAGGTTTGGTTCACCTTCCACTATCGGAATCCTTCGAGGCGGAAATCCGGAGCCTTTCAACAACGATCCGGGGCACAACCCACAACGGGATTGGGGGCTCCCGAACAGCTACAAGTGACCACACAAGGGTCTCAACCACCACACGGGCGTCTAGGGTCCAAAGACCCAAGAGTAACAAGTTCACAAGCTTTCAACTTCCACGAATCCTCGTGGAGAGCACACCGATGCACCAAATGCAAAAGGCAAGAGCACAAGTGCTCAAATCCTTCACTCTCAAATTCCAACAAAGCAACAAATGCTTATGGGGGAATAAGAGAGGAAGAACAAAGAGGAGATGCACCAAGGACTCCAAGATCAAGATCTACTAGGTTCCCCTCACTTAGAGGAGAAATCGATCGGTGAAAACGTAGATCAAGATCACCTCTCACTTTCCCTCAAATATGAGCAAGAACCATGGGAGGGATTGAGAGGAAGAGCAAGATTTCAAGTGTCAACAATGGAGGATAAGAGAGAAGAAAAACTTGCTCAAGAGTTGTGTTTCAAATGGGGAAGAAGGGCTATAAATAGTTCAACTCAGAAAAATGGCCGTTGGCAGGAAGTCGTCGCGCAGCCACGGTGGAGCCGGCCCAGGGGCCGGCCTTGGCTGGCCGGTGAGCCGGCGGAGCAACCGAGGGGGGCCGGCATGGGGGCCGGCCTTGGCCGGCCAGAGCGCTGGCGACGCGGCTGAGCCAACCAGCTAGGGGGCCGGCCCTGGCCGGCCAGAGCGCTGGCGACGCTGCTGAGATGACCAGCCAGGGGGCCGGCCCTGGCTGGCCTGGGAGCTGACAACGAGGCTGAGAGGACCAGCCATGGGACCAGCCCTGGCTGGCCAGGGAGCTGGCAACGAGGCTGAGAGGACCAGCCATGGGACCAGCCCTGGCTGGCCATGCGGCTGAGAGAACCAGCCAGGGGGCCAGCCCTGGCTGGCCTGGGAGCTGGCCCGCGCAGAAAAACACTCCGAAAAACATATCTTTTGCAATAAAAATCCAAACGAGATGAAACGAACTTTGTTGGAAAGGTAACGACGAATGCTTTCCTACAAAAAGTGAAAATATTAAGGGTCACAAATATAGAGGGATACCACACATGGGAAGGTGTGGACCCTATTTCGAGGAGGACCGGTAATATTTCCAACACCGAGAACGCAACAAGTTTTCCATCCGGACTCCGATTTCGATGATCTTTGGTTTGTTGGAATCGCAATGAGGAGCATTACAAGATCATGCATAGAAACATCATAGTCCATCATGTGAGGAGGAATTCAAAAGTAGAGAGGTAAAACCTCTCTATAAAAAGATGAACCGGCAAAACCTCCAAAACCGAAAACGCCACAAGTTGTCAATACGAAATCCGTTTTCGGTGAACTAGATCTTGGTATGGAGATGAACACAAGCTCTAAATTCTCACATGGATAAAAGCCAAATAAGAACCAAGAAAGATGACATGCCAAGTATGCAAAGGTTTGAGCTCTCCACAAGGATACGATCAAGTTACTCACTTGAGAGCCCCTCTTGATAGTACGCCGTCTATCCTATAACCCGGTCTCCAAACTAACACCACGAGACCGGTAAAATAGAAACCCTATCAAGATCATACCTTTGCCTTGCGCATTCCACTTGAGCTAGATGATGACGATCTTGACTCCCTCAAGTTGGAACACCTTTCTTGATTGTGCTTGCTAGCACATGCTTGATGAAGACTTCTCCAAATGCTCCGTCTCCATGTATCCACTTGCGCTTCATATTCTTCTCTTGATATAGATGATGGCTTGGAGATAAACATGAAGTTCACTCAATCTTCTTTTCAAGCCATGCTCGCAATAAGCTCAACTCTTCACATGACCATTCTTCATATAAACCCTTGGATGGAACCTTGGTCATCATGTAATCTTCTAGAGTCCAACACATGAACTCCAATCTTTTCCTATGGACAAAATCTACAAGTATATCTCAATGCAAACATTAGTCCATAAGGATTGTCATTAATTACCAAAACCACGCATGGGGCAACACATGCACTTTCAAGTTTTAGCCAAATTCATAATTTTGAACAACAAAAATCTTAATAAAACAAGAATATATATCAAACTTAATAATGTTTAACATCCTACAATACAATCCAAATTACAATAAATATTCAAATATTTGGATTTGGTCCGGGTTTCGACTAGGCCTCACACGGTAGGTGTGCGTGGACTTGTCCTCAATCTTTTGGTAGGTTTCATCAAATTTTTGGATCTGGTCCGGGTTCTGGCTAGGCCTCACACGGATGCTAATGTTGTCATAGAAAAACTCAAATTTTAAACCCCTCTCATTATTGATGATCATGTTGTGTAGAATCATACAAGCCGTCATGATATTTGGTTGGGCTTCTTATCCCAAAAGCGAGCATGATCTCGAACATGACAAGATGAGATTGTAACACGCAAAATACTCTCAAAATATCCTTTTGGCATGCTTCTTGAGCTTTATCATAGACCGATTGTTTCTTAACTTGTGGATTTCGATGGTCTTCACAAATGTTGACCATGAAGGATAGATACCATCGGCAAAATAATAGCCCATGGTAGTCATATCCATTGACGTTGTAGTTGCAAGCAAGAGCATCTCCACTAGCAAGCTGAGCAAAAAATAAAAGGTCTCTACGGTACATCAATATCATTTAGAGAACCGACAAACCAAATAAATAATGCGAAATTCAAAACTCCTTCGAAGCCACGGCTTCGAGAACAATAGTAGGATCACCATGATGACTGGTGAACTGCCCGTGCCAAGCTGCAAGGTAGGTCTTCCAAAGATCAAATCGCTGACATCTTCACGAAGCCGCTGTCACTACCTCTCTTTGAAGGTTGTAGACGCAATCTTAACTTGCTGATTACTTCAGGGTACAATTAAGATTGAGGGAGGGTGTTAGACTTTGTACGTATTAGCTTATGTGTATTGTGTATTGTACGGTTTGTACACCCCTATATATATGAGATAAGCCGCACCGTTTCAGGTGACGAGCTAGTTCCCAATCGTAACGTCTTATAATATCAAATGAATAAAACAGGAGCCTACTTCCCATACAACTGTCACTGGTGCTCTACGAGATCAAGGAGCTAGGTGTGCGTGGCCTTGTACTCAATCTTCCGGTAGGTTTCAACAAATGTTTGGATCTGGTCCGGGTTCCGGCTAGGCTTCACACGGCTGCTAATGTTGTCATAGAAAACTCCAACTTGAAACCCCTCTCATTATCGATGATCATGTTGTGTAGAATCATACAAGCCGTCATGATATTTGGTTGGGTTTCTTATCCCATAAGCGAGCAAGATCTCGAACATGGCAAACCGAGATTGCAACAAACAAAATACTCTCAAAATATCCTTTTGTCATGCTTCTTGAGCTTTATCATAGACAGATTGTTTCTTACCTTGTGGATTTCGATTGTCTTCACAAATGTTGACCATGAAGGATAGATACCGTCGGCAAAATAATACCCATTGGTATAGTCATGTCCATTGACGGTGTAGTTGCAAGCCAGAGCATCTCCACTAGCAAGCTGAGCAAAAAGATGTGATCTATGTGACACATTGATATCATTTAGAGAACCCGGCAAGCCAATAAGTAATGCCAAATCCACAACTCCTCCGAAGCCACGGCTTCGAGCACAATAGTAGGATCACCATGATGACTGGTGAACTGCATGTGCCAAGCTGCAAGGCAGGTCTTCCACTCCCGTGCATGCAATCCACACTCTCAAACATGCTCGGCCGTTCTCTTGCTTCATTCATCGCCATCAACTCTAGTAGATTCCTCGGTCCAGATCATAAAGGTCGGGCCGATATGTGTTTTTGTGGCCCAAAAAATGACCTGAACAATGAATCTCTTCATCTAGCAACCCGCCATGATGAATCAATGGAAAAAATGAATTAGTAGGCATGTCTTCTACATAAACTCAACTTCAATGGTTTTAGAACGGTAATAACTAAATAAAGAGAGGTATGTATATTTGCGGCAAAAACAGATAGAACAACAATTCGACGAAGATAGCTACAAAAATGTCTAATTTCCTAGAAAATCCTGCGGACATGTTCGCAGCAAAACCAAACAGGTCTCACATTTCCATTTTCCAAATACTTCATGTTCATCACCAAATACTTCATGTTGTGATAGCTTGACGATCCAAATCTCACGCCTAAGTTTTTTTTTTTGTTGAGAAAAGTGAGATCGGACGTGGGGAGAGGCGGACGTTTATGTCGCACTAGCGGTTATGGCCCATCTGTGCAAACTGGGCCATTTGATATGATCCCATTCGGAGCCCAAACGGCAATCCCCGGTAGAGCGGGCCACGAACGATCACAGCTCGGCCTACAATACATCCAGAGAACCCGAGGGAGGAGGCAGAGAGAAGATTACGGACGGGGACAAGAAAGAACGGACGGCGGCGCATGGTCCCAGCTCCATCGGATCGCGCGCCCTGGCCCTGGGCACCCGGCGC
The DNA here is from genome assembly GCA_947311845.1 of Poa pratensis. NCBI lineage: Eukaryota > Viridiplantae > Streptophyta > Magnoliopsida > Poales > Poaceae > Poa > Poa pratensis. The sequence continues at coordinate 20,363,749 of CAMZMU010000053.1, forward strand.
AACAACGGCGCGCGTCCCTCGCGGCCCCGCTCCCCATCCTCCCGTCCTCTCCTTCCTTCTCACTACTTCACTCGCTCGTCGCGATTCGTCCCGAAGCGACCGTCGCCTCGCCTGAACCAAACCCATCACCTCCCCACCTCCGGTACGGTGCCACCATGTCGTCGCCGTCGCCGTCGCTGCCCTCCGTCCGCCTCCCGCTGCGCCCGTCGGCTGCCCCGGCAGCAGCAACGCCGCTCTCCCGCCGCGGCGTCCGCCACACTCCCTCCCTCGCGGCCCCGTCCCCCTCCCCGTCCTCCTCAAGCCCCTCGTCTCCGCGTCCAGCTCCTACCGCTCCGCGCTCCTCCTCCACCGCCGCCGCCGGCACGCGCTGCCCGAGGCCGCCGACGCGACCGCCCTCACCCCCGCACCGATCCCCAAGGTCAGTCTGCCTCCCTCTCCCCGTCCCGACGTCGGCAGTCGCCAAATGTCGCGCGATTAATCATCTTCTCCGTCGCCGCTCCCTGATGACGATGCTTGTATCACCTCATAGGCCAACAAGAAGTACCAGGAATGGGACTCCCTGACGGCCAAGCTCGCCGGCGGCGCCAACGTGCCCTTCCTCCTCCTCCAGCTCCCGCAGATCATCCTCAACTCCCGCAACCTCCTCGCCGGCAACAAGGCCGCCCTCTTCGCCGTCCCGTGGCTCGTACGTACGCCCAACCACCCTATCAAAAATTCCACCTTCTTACCCTCTTACGCTCTGAATGAATGACGTATTTACGGCGAGCGTTGATTGTCCCGTCGCTCCAGGGGATGCTCACGGGGCTGCTCGGCAACCTGTCGCTCATGTCCTACTTCGCCAAGAAGAGGGAGACGGAGGCTGTCATCGTGCAGACGCTCGGCACTATCTCCACCTACGTGGTCATTGTCCAGCTCGCCATGGCGGAGTCCATGCCGATGCCGCAGTTTGTGGCCACCTCAGCGGTTGTGGCAGCCGGGCTTCTCCTCAACTTGCTCAATTACGTTGGGTGGCTCCCTGGAACCCTCTGGCTGCTGTGGGAGGATTTCATGACAATCGTTGGCCTCGCCGTGCTCCCGCAGGTGACAATTACTTGTGTGATGTGTCATCGTGGAGATCCCCCTTGATGCTCGTTCTATTCCGTCGAATGTCCATGGCAAGTGTGATTTATGGCTCTCTCAATGGTGAACTGAAAATGCAGGTCATGTGGTCAACATTTGTTCCCTTCATCCCCAATAGCATACTGCCTGGCATAATCTGTGGTTCATTGGCCGTTGCTGCTGTTGTGATGGTATGATACATCCTCTCGGGTAAATCAATTTTGTCAAAGTTACATGTGTTTGTGCTCTGGTACCAGCTCAGTGCTTGGAGGAAAACTAGAAAAATTATAAAATCTAAGTTGTACTGCACTAAGATTTAATTACAGACAATCTTTCATCACTTGCATGACTTTAGTTAGTAGCCCATGCTAATCTTAAGTTGTAAATTAGCCTGTGGATTTAAGAAAGACTTTCTGCAAAATAGTTGCATCGATAATAATCAAATCCAGTTCCATATTAGCAATCAGAACGGAGTTCTTATTAAGACATTTATATCTCTGTAGTGTGGTAGGTTTATTTCTCTTTTTAGCACAGTACATATGTGTTTGTGCTCTGGTACCATCTCGATACCCGGAGGAAAACTAGAAAGCATATAACATCTAAGTTGTACCGCACCAAGAGGTAATTATAGACAATCTTCCACCACTTGCATGACTTAGTTAGTGGCCCATTTTAGTTAGAGCATGTACATTAGCTCGTAGATTTAAGAAAGACTTTCTGCAAAATAGTTGCGTGGATAATAATCAAGTCGAGTTCCATATTAGGAATCAGGATAAAGTTCCTATTAAAGGTGTTTTAGGTTCTTTTTAATGTTGTAGGTTTGTTTCTCTTTTTAGCATAGTACAAATCTGACCAACGATGATATATTTAGTAGTAGTTCACTCTGATGTTTTGATCAGCCTTAGGCCCACTTGCTTCATAATGAAAACTTGTTTAATAAAGTTTTTAGTGCTGCTTAACATTCTAAGTATAAGGAGTTCATTGTATTTACTCAACTCTCTCCTTTCAGTTTCTGATCATATGCCTCTATAATAGTGTTCATGCTGATTAATCAATCTAGGCTAAAAGTAGATCGTGCTCTCAAATTCTCATGACACGATATCCTTTTTTCTATATACGTCCTAGCTTATGTTTGCTCTTGATTTGCTGGTGCATTCATTTCAGGCAAGGATGGGCAAGCTTTCCGAGGAAGGGACTAAGTTTGTGGGGTCATTGTCTGGTTGGACTGCCACACTTCTATTCATGTGGATGCCAGTTGCCCAGATGGTATTCAAACTTTCACACTTGAACATTTGAAACTTTAGAAATTAGACACACCTAACACCAAGGCATTCACTTACAAATTGTTTGGTGGGTTGTGCAGTGGACAAACTACCTCAACCCAAGTAACATCCAAGGGTTGTCATCTTTCTCGATGTTGCTTGCAATGATTGGAAATGGACTTATGATTCCTCGTGCTGTATTCATCAGAGATTTGATGTGGTATTATATCTTTCATCTTACCTCTTTTAAAATTCGAGCACAGCTGTATGCGAATTTACAACAATAGTTGATTTTTCATTTGATGGATCAACTCTCACAACCCGCTTTTCTACTTGTCAAGTGAGACAATAAAATATTCCTAATCAGTGGCTAAAATGTTTTTCGTGCTTTCACATGGAAAAGATATTTCCTTAGCTTATAGTTTAATCGAATGTGGTATGGTAAAAACCTGATTAATGCTAATGTGAAGCAGAAGCTCTTATGGATCAATCAGTACTGAAGTTTTATTTTTTGTCATATTGTTGAGAACTTAGGATACACTAAACTCCTAAAAGATGTCTATTGTAGATGAGATAAGTTTTATTTATTTGTTGCGCTAAATAGGCAAGACCAGGTTGGGCAAGATTAACAACCTAAGCATTTTCTTTGTACTAGGCTTTACCGAAATCCTCTAATAAGATTCTTTTCATTTACATTCTCAATGTATTTGCCTCACAGACCATAAGTTCGATGTTTATTTCTTGAAATTGTTATTTGAAAAGCTATGACTGATAGAGGTGATTCTATTTGGTGTTCTTCCATACAACAACAACTAAGCCTTTTGTCCCAAGCAAGTTGGGGTAGGCTTTTTGGTGTTCTTCCATAGGCAACCAAAAAATGTCATTTTTATATGTTGTGCTATGATTCTTATATGACCTCTCAGTCTCATTTCTTTTAATCCATTTATTAGGTTCACTGGTTCTGTTTGGGCATCTGTCCTACAAGGTTGGGGTAACTTGGCCTGCATGTACTGGTACGTTGTTGTTACAGCTATTTTTGACAGCCCTGACTTGCAGTAACAGTTTTGTTTACAAGCATTCCTTCTGTAAGACGGCTAAACCCCAAACTGTTTCCAATTCCAGCTTCAACAGCATCAGCAGAGAGTTTTTCTTCGCGACGACATTCGGATTGCTCCTATGGCTAGGTTTTCTTCTTACCCCGTCTCTAATTATCCTATTACCTCCCTAGCCAGAGTTCCAGTCAAAATGAAAATGTCTTCACCCCTAAACCTTTCTCTGAACTCTGAAAATCACTCTTCAGAATTGGTCTCCTAACCGCGACAATCACGCTGCATCTTTTGCTTGCTCAGGTCTTACCTTCTGGAGAGATACCGGCGCCTACGGCAACAGCTCACCCATGACTTCTCTGAAGGAGCTGATCTTCGGCAAGTGACGACCGTTTCTTGCAAGCAGCCGACTGTTCCGGGGTAGGAAGCTCTCGTACAGTAATTCCCGGCGACGGGTAAAATCTTGGTAGGCATAGATAGAGGTGAATGAGACGCTGTGGCCGACCGACAGCCCTGTCCGTCCATGTGGCCGTGGTGAAACGAGAGTCCCCCACCCCCAGCTTGCAGAAAGCGCCATGGAAGTTCACATGGTAAACAGAAGCTACCGTGTGACCACTGGCGGCCAGCTCGCGCATCCGGCAGAAAGGGTACAGTGCATGAGTCGATCTATTCGTTGTAAGACGAAAAGTCTGTGTTTCTTGCTATCTTGAATAAGTTCATCAGCTCATGCTGGTATGCAAATATTGGAAGTTGTCCAACAACTGGGTCGTTTTTTCTCTTAGCACTGAATAATCTACAGGAAAAAAAAAGTTAGGCATTTTTTCTTCTGTTCTTGGTGATGGGAGGCCAGTGGGGTAGGCGGCACCGGGCCCGGTCTAGTCCGGTTCAGTCAAGTCCAGCCTAATAAAAATATCAGTAAACGATGATTAAAACTGTGGAAACGAGACAGCTAGTGTGAACGCGGGGGGCCCATCTTCCTCTCTGGGCGCCGCAGAGAGAGGCGTGTGAATGGGCCGAAAAGTAAGAAATGGCAGGCAAGCCGCAGCAGCAGCATCCACCGGCGAGACGAAGAAAAGCGACGCGAGGCCACGGGCCGCCAGAAGGTCGCGTGGCAGAGCAAGCAAGCCAATCGAAGCCTGCCTGAAAGAGCCTGCTGCGCCGCCGGGCGCCACGGGCGTACTGGGGATTGGTGCCGTTGATACTAGGCGAGCCGCGGCGCCGGGGCGGCGGGACGATGGAGGCGGGCGGCGGAGGAGGGTTTAGGGACGAGAGGGTGCCGCAGTGGGGCGCGCAGGAGACGCGGGAGCTGATCGCGGCGCGCGGGGAGCTGGAGCGGGAGGCCGCCGCGGGGCGCAGCGCCAAGGCGCTCTGGGAGGCGGTGGCGGACGCGCTCCGGGCGCGCGGGTACCGCCGCACCGCCGACCAGTGCAAGTGCAAGTGGAAGAACCTCGTCAACCGCTACAAGGTACTACTGTATGCCCTGCCGCTCCCTCCCAGGCTCCCACTCTCTGCTGTCTCTCCCTGCGAAATTACTTGGGCACTTGGCTAACAATTGTTGTGCTCTGAATTATCTGGAAAAAAATAAACGATTCCTCACGTGATGCCCTTACGTTAATGGCAATCTGCAATGCATTGCCGGCTACATACCATATTTAGGTTCTTGGTCCCTGAATGGTGTGTTCTAGCTCAGCAAGCAGGGGGGCTCATTTTGGGATTGGCAAGAGCAAGGTTTCATTCTGTCTTAATGGAAATAACATTTCAATTTCAATGAAGGGAAGAGTCTCTGGTCTAGTTGAACATTATAAAACCTGGAAGGACTAATGCTATGGATAATTTAGTTATTGAACTGCGATTCGATATCATGATTTAGGAAATGATGTGTTGAATAATCGTTGCACAACTTTGGGTGTCTTTAGAGATTTCATAGAAACTTGCAGCTCAAAATACATGTCGGCCTAAGCAGTTTCCTGTAATGCTAATATTCGAGGCAGTTTCGTTTTTGATTTTTTTTCAACCATAAGACAGTTCACGCTTTCCATTTCCTTCTTACGGATACGCTCTAGGACTAGAAGTGATGCTGTTGTGAGTAGTTGTGTCTAATTGGTAAGCACAAAAGTGTATTCCACTTTGTTGTATTTTGGGGTTAAAAGCTCATCAAACATGAGCAACTATTCTATTTGAGGCTAGGATGACTAAAGGAAGTTTAAAAAATAATCCAAATGGATAATCCCTCCCGATAGAAAGGGGAAAACATGTCAGCTCAGGTGACTATGGTGTCATGTGCGATAGTAAAGTGTAAAGGAAAGTGAAGGTGGAATCACTCTGCTTTAACGGAAAACTCAGTGGTTGAACGAATAGTTTCCTTCTAATTTCTACGATGGTATGGAATCAGTATGAGCACTTAGGAAATCTCTTTAGAAAGGGATACTAACATTTTTCTTTCGGTTCACACTGATACTCTATCCATATATGACTCTTATCTGATAAACTGCAGTGGTAGTGGCTCACTAATAAGCACGTGACATTGTCTGTGCTTTACTTTAAAATTTATAGAACTAAAATTGTGTTGTTCAGAGTCAGGGGTAAAATTAGGATAACAAAAACCTAGGCATTTCAAAAAATGTGATAACGAAGTTAAACTCTCTGGCAAAAAACGGTTGGGTATTTCAGATGGTTTAATTAGATTTATTGAGAAAGAACTAGGCAAAATATGTCTAACTATAAGCATTTTTACTGATCACAATAGTTAGCACAAGACTCAAACCTTAGGATTACATGTTAGGTTTAGAATGATGCCACTGTTGAGTTTGCTGGGTGATAGGACCAATTTTCAAGCTTTCAGGTCTAAATGTTCCTATATAGTATATACTCATACAAATATATTTTCCTCCAAAATAGCGCTAATGTGTTTCGGTAATCTTTGCGGTGAAGGCAATCCAGTATACCCTCTTGTTTGGGCAACTATATACTGTTATAAGTTTGCTTCGAGATTGCAACTAGGATGTATAGATGTATAGTACGTTCATTGTTTAGCTTACGAGGGAATAACTCATCTTTTTCATCAGGGGAAAGAAACATCTGATCCAGAAAACGGTAGACAGTGTCCCTTCTTTGATGAATTACACGCTGTCTTCACTGAGCGTGCCAGAGATATGCAGCGCCAGCTCCTTCAGTCTGAATCAGGAGCTTCAGTTACAATGAAACCAAAGCGGGCTAGCTGTGACCGGTCATCCGGGGAGTCTGATGAGGATGAAGATGACGTTGAAGCAACCGAGGATGAGAAACCCATAAGAAGCAAAAAGCGGAGGGCGAGTGATAAGGGGCAACAACCGCAACGAACGGCGGAAAAGCCAAGCACGGGCAGTTCAAGCATCCATGATCTGCTGCAGGATTTCCTGGCACAGCAACAACACGTGGAGATCCAGTGGCGCGAGACGATGGAGCGGCGTGCCCAGGAACGGCTCGTTTTCGAGCAAGAGTGGAGGCAGTCGATGCAGAAGCTTGAGCAGGAAAGGCTGATGCTGGAGCACAAGTGGATCAAGCGCGAGGAGCAGCGAAGGATAAGAGAAGACGCAAGGGCTCAGAAACGGGACTCACTCTTGACCGCCCTGTTGAATAAACTCTTGCAAGAAGATCTGTAGAAGGTGAAGCTTATTCGTCAATGGGTAGATAATGTACTAGATAGCATTTTTCAAACCAATGTTTCATCGATTCTTTGTAGCTCATGCACATGCTGTTGTCCAGAAGAAATGTTTCTTGTAGCATTTATATTGACCTTATAGTGAACTCTTTTCCTATTTATTCAGTCGAGTAATCTTCATTTATTCATTAGCCATGTATGTAGGTATAAGATGTGAGATAGGTGATGTACTGATCCGGGCGATTTTCCGAGATATTAGACTTTGATGCTTGCAGCCAGAAGTCGTCTTGCATGAATATCATTTGCTTGCTGTAGCATCTTCATGGCGTCGTACCTGATGTTGCTGCTACTGCAATGGTGAATTTCTGATGTACTAAAGTATGTGCCATGTAGCTAAATGTGGCCGTTTAAACACGTGAATTTCTTCTCTTTCTTCTGTTGAAGCTTACACATGAATTTGGAAAGCAGATTGATATAGTTCAGTTATTGTAGGAATCGCGTGCAAAAGTGCGAGTTCCAAATGAGTTTTAGACACAAGTTTTGGCTGGGTTCAGGCTTGAGAAGTTATTTTCTTTCCACTCGACAGGTTGTAGTTGGCCAGGCCAGTGGATAAGCCCAGCGGCGGCGCCGGCGGCAGCCTGATCGGCGATGGAGGGGAAGCCGCTCCATCTCTTCCTCCCCCACCCTCGCCTCCCACTCCCAGGACTTCTCCCCAACCACCACCTCCCCGCGTCCCGCGTTCGCTTCTGCCTCCACCACCGCAAGCCGAAGGCGAAACAGCTCGCCTTCTCCCGGCAGCCTCCGTCCCCGCGCGACAGCCAATCGAACAAGCCCGGCCCCGGAGGCTGTGCGTGGGCACGGAGCGCCTCCGCTGCGGCGCTGGCGCTCCATCTGGCCATCTGCTCCCTCCTCATCCTTTTCCCCACCCCCGCACGCGCGTGCGTCCAGCCGCCCCCTCCCGCTGCTTCGACCGCCGCCGTGGAGGCGAAGGAGGAGGAGGAGGACGACGGGGAGTGGGAGGCCGCGCTGCAGCAGTGGAAGTCCAAGACCTACGCGCTCTCCGTGCCCCTCCGGGTCGTCGCGCTACGCGGATCCTTCCCTCCCACATGGATCAAGGTCTTCCCCTTCCTCCTCCGCTGCAGGCAAAGAAGATAGTAGCATGAGATGATGTGCAATTTCGTGGATTGTAAGATGTTTCTGGTTTGGTGTTTGTAGGATTTCGTTGAAGTACAGGGAAAGAGGCTCAAGTTCAGCCCGGAGTTCCGCCCTAGTATCGACACGCTCTTCTCCGAGCTGTCACAGTGTGTGGACAAAGGTCAGGTTCAGCCGAAATCCGCCATGGCAGCTGACGTTGTTTCAATCGGGGACTCTTGGCTCGGCTACGCCATCCCTAAGGGACTGGTAGAACCTATCAATAATGCTGAAGAGCAGGATTGGCATCGGACCCTAAGTGACAGATGGAAGGTGAGAATTGGAAGCCTTCTTTCTCCCTAACAATGCGGATAGTTGCATTGCTCCCCGTCGTTAATCTCGCACTGACTTGCACGCTGTGATAACGAACGACGATGGCTGAACTTTGTACTTGTTGAATTTATTTTTATGATACAAGTGGTAAGAAAGATATCATGTCAAATGCAATGGTATGCATGGCTCTGCTTTTAACTGAATGCTACTATGCTAGTGCAATCTTCTTAACTAGAATAACATCTCCAATGCTCATTATTTACTGCCGCCATGCTCAGTTTCTTCAAGAAAACATCATATTCGTGAAGCATAAACTTAAATGTACTCCTCTGCAATAGTTGAACTGAATTAGTCAATTCAAGTGAAGATGTCCCAAGGTGTAGTTTCCATTTTCATTATAGTCTATCAGGTCCATTTGTGCAGGAACCAGAATGGAGAGGCGGATTCTAATGGCTCGGTATGGGGTGTTCCATACAGATGGGGCACTGTGGTCATTGCTTACAAGAAAAACAAGTTTAAGCAGCATAACTTGAAGCCAATACAGGTAAAAAAAAACTTCAGACATCATGCAACATTATGCTGAAGATACAAGGTTAATTGTACAGTGTTTGAATTTTCCTTCAAAAAAGCTTACCTTGAAGTTAAATGAAAAGAAGTAACATCAACGTGATTACCTGTTAGGTACTTGGTTTACCTTACTCATATAGAAATGTTATCTATAGGATTGGGAGGATTTGTGGAGACCTGAGCTTGCTGGGAAGATTTCTATGGTTGATTCTCCTAGAGAGGTCATTGGTGCAGTCCTTAAGCAGTTGGGATCATCGTATAACACGGTTGACATGGAAACAGAAGTCATTGGTGGTAGGGAAGCAGTCTTAAACAGCTTTACGCAGCTACAGAAGCAGGTTTGCACCAAATGACTTGTCTTCTCTGTATGTTTCTTGCATTCCACTTTTGTTTGATCTGGCAAGTGATAGCCCAAAGTAATTTTGCGGAAAAGACAACATACCTTGAAAATTAGGTACAGCAATCAACAAATATTCGGGCTATGAAGTGTTGCGTTGGAGTTAATTAAGTCTTTTTTCTTCTATAGGTCCAGCTATTTGACAGCATGAACTATCTGAAATCCTTTGGAGTTGGGGATGTTTGGGTCACAGTGGGTTGGAGCAGTGATGTCATCCCTGCTGCAAAGCGAATGTCTAATGTTGCTGTTGTTGTTCCCAAGTCAGGCAGTAGCCTCTGGGCTGATCTATGGGTATGTTACGATTTACTCATGCTTAATTTTATTACTTTGTGACGCGATCCATGGTATGTCGCTGTTCTTGTTGCCCATGATAGTGTGCCCAGTGTCTTATTGGTTGAGTTGGTTTTGTGCACCACAGGCGATACCTTGTGCAACGGGATTTCAGACTGATCGAATCGGTGGCAGAACTAGAGGCCCATCTCCACTCATCCACCAGTGGTTCGATTTCTGCTTGCAGAGTGCTAGAACCTTACCCTTTCGCCAAGAGATCATCCCAGGAGCATCACCACTGTTCCTGGAGAACCCAGCGCCGGAGGTTCCTCAAGATCGAAACAAGAAAAAGCCAAAGCTGGAAACTAACCTTGTCAGGGGAGTACCTCCCCGTGAAATCCTAGAAAAATGCGAGTTCTTAGAACCCCTGTCGGACAAAGCGTTGGGTGACTACCAGTGGCTGATGTCGAGAGTGCAGAGACCACGCGGCGGTCTGCTTGGAAACGTTCTGCAGAAGATATCAACTGTTCTAGACTTGAAATCGAGATTTTAGAGCACACCTATCGATATGAAGTTCATCAACATTTTTTCGAGACGACAACTAACTAACCAACAGTCCAGAACATGCATAGGATCGAGTGCTTAGTACTACTAAAAACCTCTCGTTGGAAACTTGATGTAATTTAACTCTGAGATTCGGATGGAATGCTGCTGTGGATCATCTCGGCAAGTTTCTTGTTTGGTAAAGGAACAAGGTACGAATTGTTAAGATCCGCACTTGTAAGCCTTGTTGTACTACATTTGGATAATGGCAGCTTTAGGAATCCCACCTGAACGTATTGATCACTATCTCTTCGAGTGAGCTTTAGGAATCGAGTTTGAGCCCCAAATCATAAAGCAGTATATCCCAGCATGCTAACGTTATTTGCTGAACAGAGTAAACGTAGTTCTGTAATCTCAGATTTGTGAACATTTGAGCTTCAATCTAAGTGAACCCAAAATAAATAAACCTTAAAATTACAGCTTATTACCATCTGAAAAATTGCTTCCCGCGTTGTTTTCAGCACGTTGCTATTCACCGTGTAATTTTTCAATTTATTTTTTGCTTGAAGCTACTAAAATCACAAAAGGAACATCTTTCAGTCCGCTGCATGCTCAAAGAATTGGCATATTTTTCTGACATTTTCATTTTCCCAAATTAATACGCTTTCATGCTGTTGTTTTCAAGACAGGCTCGGCATTTTGTTGCAAGAGTGGATTTTTTGAGCTTTTATATGATCCTATTTGGTTTTTGAATTATTTTTGCTGTTGCCCACTTAAGCAACTCTTCTGGACATTTCAAATAAAAATTATTTTGAAGTTTCGGCAGTAGTTAGGAGATATATCTATGATCACTAATGTCTCCTCAGTGAAGAAGAATGGAAAATCTTTTGTGGTAAAGTTTTTCACAGGGATGAAGGAACACCAAAATGAGAATCATCCAATGATTGAGAAGAGGTCGAGCAATCAGCAAGGTGACAAGCACTTTCTTTTATGCGACTTATGAGTTTTTTTTTTTTTTGAGATTGACGGCCGCTTGTTGTATTCACTCGAAAGTAGCCTGGCGGGCATGTTCTTACAACAGATATAGAATTACAAGGGGATACAAGGAAGAGAAGACAAAGAAAATACATACAAAAGACGACTAGAACATGGAACGACAAGAGCCACCATGAGAGGCACAAGTACATGAGGGGTGCAGTCGAGGGATCACAATACCAAGATTCAGCAAACAGCCTAGCTCGCACCACACCGGCGTGCGTATCGAACCCCACGGCACAACTCAAGAGCATCCACTATCATCATCGGCAAGTGCGAAGCCTAGCACCCACACTAACCTAGACAGGGAGCCCCGCCACGGGAGGTCGAAACGATTAGCAGGTTGGGGAGGCATCATTTGCGTCGTCATTGAGCAAAGGTGAGCCGAGACGCCACAAGAGCCCGAAGCTCACCACACCACAACGACAACCATGGGGGGGCCTTGTGCAAGCACATCAACGAGACCAAGGCCACGCGAAGGCCCACCGAGAGAGAAACACCACCACCGCCGGCCCCAAGCTGGCCGTACCACCACCACCAAAACGCAGCACCGTCACCAGCTTACCCTAGCCATCAGAATGCTCGCGAACCACCCCTGTTGTCCCCGAGCAGCGCCTCCAGGGAGGGAAGCGACGTCGCAACGCCGCCGCTGCCCAAGCCGGGGAACTGGGTTTTCACCCTAAGATTAGGGGGTGGGTGATGGGGAAGGAACATCAACGAACCTCCGAGGAGGGATCCGACGCCAGAGCGTCGTCGACGTCATGACCGCTCACTGGCCAAGGGTTTCCCTCAGTTCCAAGCACCACACTACCATCCACCCATCCAAGACACGGATCCGTCGAGGACGAGGCCTCTAGCACCGAGAACCTGACGGGGGAGAACATGCCTAGCAGGCCGTGGTAGCGATCCTGTCAAAAAGGGATCCGCTGGGACGGGAGGCCATGCCGCCACACAGCCCATAGAGGAGCGGCCACCGCGCGCGAGAAGAGGGCCCGCGCCGGTGCGTGAGAGGAGACCCCGTGCCGACATTGTCCGCCGCGCGGACTAGCCCGCCGACATCTTCCGGCGACGGCGCGGGGAAGGTTGCCGAGGGAGGCGTGGGAAGGTTCGCTGATGGAGACGAGACGTCGTCGCGGAGGAGCTTGGCGCTGACGAGGGCCCCGCACGAGCAACCTTCCTCCATGCTGCAGGTTGAGGGACGAGAAGCGCAGATCCCCGCCGCCCCCTTCATCGGCGTTGCACGACATTTGTCTGGCAGCCGCCTCTGGGGCGACAAGGGGAGGGAGGTGGGAGGAGGGGGTGGTGGCGGGAGGAGCTAGGGTTTCGCCCCCCGGTCACCCAGAGGAGGTGACACGTGGGACGCGATGGGAAAGTCAGTCATTGCTTCTTTCTGGCGACTTATGAGTTATGATACATCGTCAAAGTTTGTCAGGTTGACTTTACATAAATCGGGAATTGGCATATTTTGCTAGGAGTCGCTACCAACTATCGGATTTATGGGTGAAGTGTTCACTAGTAGATGGAGGGAGAACGACACTTACTCGATATGGAAAATTGGAATGTTGCCACTACTCCAATGACGGCAGTCAAGCTTGTATCTCATCTTGACACTCCTCACGATGAAGATGATGCTCATGATATTGCAACATGGTTGGTAGTTTGTAGGTACTCACATTTGATATATCCTTGAAGTTAACAAGGTCTGCCATTATACGTCAAAACCGGCTGACTTGCATCAGAAAGTAGTTAAGAGTATTTTGCGATATATCAAGCGAACATTGACTACTGCCTTGAGTACTCGTCGCTTCCGCTCTACATTACATGTCAAAACCGACCGCCTTGCACTGGGAAACACTGAGAAGATTTTGTGTTATATCAAGGAAACAATGACTACTGTCTTGAGTATTCATCGTTTCTCTGCTCTACACTTCTCAACATCTTCACATATGCAAATTGGGTCGGTTGTACTGTTGATCAACGCTTGACAGGTGGTTTTCCATGATTCCATCTTCATTGGTCCCAATCTTATATCATGGAGTTCCCGCAAGCAACCCACTCAAGTACAAAGGCGCAATATAGTGCCTTTGCAAATGGCATTGCGGAAGTTGTGTAGATGCAATCCCTTTTTGAAGGAATTGCATGTTACTCAGCTAGGACATCCTGTTTACCGTGGGATAACCTAGGGGTTCTCTTTCTGACTGCAAATCCAATATTTCAGGCTAAGACCAAACATATAGAAGTGGATTTTCATTTCATTAGAGAGAAGGTTGCCATGGGACCACTTAATGTTGGTTTTATTTCCTCTGATGATCAGATTGCGGATGCATTCACCAAGTCGGCTACAAAGCTCATGATACAACTGTTGGGCACCATCTCAACGTTGATATGGATGTGGAATGTATAATAGTGTATATGCACACACTGACACACCATGTATAGTAGGTCAGATTTAATGTAATCCACAATCTTAGGATAAGTTTTGTTTGTGTACTGGGCGCTTAAGCCAACACCCATAGATAATGAGATTGATTCGATTGGGATTCTTATGGCAAATGCTCGTTTTCATCAACTAGTAAACCATGAATGAATTTCCGAAAACAAAACCCGCTGCCACTCACGATTTATGATCCCATAACTCAGAACATGTATGGGTCCAACTCGGCATGCATGTACAAGACACGGTTCTCAAAACACTAACTTTAAATTTTTGTTGTTGAAATTGACATGTAATGTGATTCTAAGATTTGGATGACAAATACTTCGAACCTTCTTGACCATCTCCTCCATTGGTAGAGGTCGACCAAAGTAGTAAGACGTATTAATTTCCACATTTGTAAGCCTTGTTGCACTGCATCTGGATAGTAGCAGCTTTAGGAATTCAACCTGGTCATCTTCTCCCGTGAATGAATTTATCTCTATCTCTTCCAGTGAATCGAGGGTAAAATCGTCTGTCCGCTGACTCTCCGGCAACCGGCATGGACAAGCCAACGGGCACATGTTTATCTGATAAAACTACAATATTAGTAAGAGCATATTTTTGAACAAAATCAAATAGGGGCAAGAATTATAGCATGTAACACTAGCTAGAAAACATATATGGAAAAAATCCAGATCAAAATTTCGTTATTGTGTCGATAGGAACTGCTTTTTTAGTGGGGAAATTGACGTTGGCTCCCGATCTCATATGCTCCTGATAGAATAAAAAAAGCCAAAAACATCTATTTATGTGATTTTCTGACTTATAATCCAAAATTCAAAAGCCAAATATATTACACTACTCTCTTGTAGAAGTACATTATTTTATGCCAATCTTAATGAGAAGACATGCATTTGTAGCTCTTGCATGTTCTTAAAAAACAAATTGAGCTGCGATCCATCTAGCTTGTTTTCCAAAACAAGATTATCTAAATCTAGCAATGAATATATCAGAATTGTAGATTAGACTAAGAAAAAACTGCAGAAATTACCATTATGGGACATTGCACCAGGACAAGCTTCCTTATACCGTCGCGCCTCTTGAGGAGATGCAGCACGATTGATGGCACACAACCGTAGCAGTGATGCCCTGTTAGGGTATCTCCACTCGTCCCTCCCAGCTCCCCCAGGAGCCTTTTTTAACGCCGGCGCCAACGAAATTCTACCAGTCGGCCCCCCAAGACCTCGTTTAGCGCCGTTTTTAGCGCCGTTTTGCGCCGGCGCACCCAAGCCAAACCCAGCGCGCCGGGGTTCGCCTGGGGGGGGGGGGGGGCAAAAGGCGGCGTGGGCCAGACATGTCGGCGAGGCAAGGCGATTTCCCTCCATATTTTGGCCCTTCCCTCCATAATTTTGCTCTTTCCCTCCATTTCGCCCCACATATACCCTCCCCATCGGCCGATCCTGCCATTTCCCTCAGATCTGACCGCCATGGCTCCCAGCAAATTCACCGGCCCCGCAACGTCGCCGCCGCTGCCGCGCCCTCCGCCGTGGCGAAGGTAAAGAAGCCGAGGAAGACAAGGGCGCTGATGAAGAGGCCGACGGGCTGGAGCAACGCCAAGTGGATTGCGGACCAGGCGCGCCGGAAGTCTGAGAACGCGCACCACCGGGAGAGGGTGCTGCGGGCCAAGCGCCTGGCCGAGGCTGGCGCAAGATGTCGGGGGAATACTTAACCCGCGACTCATCAAGAGAAGTGCGACTGATTATGGAGCCGCGCCCGCACCGTTAACGGCCTTGTACTAAGATGGGCCGGTGCCAAGGATGTCGCACGAAAGGTCTAGAAGATTGGAGATGGCTTAACTTGGATGACACGGAGATATGTAATCTCCTAGAAGGACTCCGGTCGACACTTTCCTAAGGGAATAGACTTTCCTTGTAACCTAGCGAGCCTCCGTGCATATAAGGAGGACTCGCAGGACGTAGAAGGGATCGAATCCAAGCCCTAAACCCTAGAACATACGGCGACTCGACACCTCGATCGCCGGCGACTCGATACCTCGATCGCCAACCCTTGTAACACCATATTCATATCAATTCCAATCTAGGATAGGCAGGAAGTAGGTCTTTACCTCACATTGAGGGGCCGAACCTGGGTAAACATTGTCTTCCTCGTGCCCTGTGATCTTAAGCTCGGAGACGCTCGATTCGCACAACCCCACGTCCACGAAGTCATCACAATGACATCTGCCGAGATTACCCCACGACAGTTGGCGCCCACCGTGGGGCCTGCGGTCAAAAGCGTCACGCTCCAAGCAAGATCCATGTCAGGGATCGAAGACCTGGTTGTTGGCCAGGTAAAGGAGATCAATGGCGTACCATTCATCGACGATTCAGAGTGGGGCCCGGAGGCGGACAACCTGGAGTTTGGGTACATCATCCCCTTTGGGCCCACCAGGCTTTTCATCGGATCCATAAGCCGCGGCTCCTTCAGTACGTCGCGGAGAACTCAATCGGAGGAAGAACTGCGACCCATCAGGATCTCCGTACTAACGGAAGCCACGGAAGTCGTAGGTAAACAACGACCGACGTGCGAAACATCATCTGGCCACCGCCATCAGAAAAAGAATCAAGCTCCCAAGCAGGGGAGATCGAGGCCATCAGGGCCGAACTCGCCAATGAGTCGCAGAGGCTGGGTATGGAACGCAAGCAGCTCCACCAAGACCGCCTGCAACTTCATCAAGAACAAAAACAAATCAGACAGCACGATCGGGGCCAGACGGTTTTTGAAAACAAAGTCGCAGCGATACCATTCGAAGATATAGGACCTCATCATCCCAGGAAAGGAAGTTCGTGACTCCAAACGGACACCAGGATAATCCGGAGGGTAACGTGCACGCAGCAATCGGAATACTATCAAAGATGATGCCCATAGGTAACACCCCAGCGGATGAAGAAGCAAGACACGCCATCGGGTTACTCAGCACCGCAATTCTGCAGCAAGCAAATCTATACGGAGTAACGCCTAGAGAACCACCAGCCGAAGCAACCTGGAGTCAGGAAGAGCGGCCAGTGGAAAGGATAGTCAACCAGTTGGCGGAACTTCAGATCGCAACGGATGAGCCGCCTCCAAGCACGACTCAACCACGCAAAACTCCCTCCGAGCCGCACATAATTATCGCCAAGCCAGCAAATACACAGTCATTACTAAAAGGACCTGTTTGTTTTGGAGACAAGATACGATTGGCACGGTATCCACCAAATTTTGAAGAACCTCAGGGGATAGAGAATTTTTGCATGGGCCAAGATCCTATTTCATGGATAGAAGAATACGAGACACGTATGGCCCAGATCAATATAACAGAAGAAGTACGTGCCAAATATTTATATATGGTGCTCGAAGAAGATGGCCGGACTTGGATGAGAAACATACCGGCAAGATCCGTAGACACTTGGGTGGAATTAAAGAAGCAGTTCATCAAATATTTCCAAAGTTATCAACTGTTCACTGCAAGAGACCTGGAGCAATGCGTCCAAAGATCGAGTGAGGCAAGTCGCGACTGGGTAAAAAGAGTCGCAAACATCATAACCTCCTCCCAAGAAATATCGTTGGACTTTGCAGTACAGACAATGAGGCAAAACTGCAGGTTCGAGCCGCTGGTGCACAAGTTAGGACGCGCCCGACACAAGATCAACAGCTTTGAAAAACTCCTGGCAATAGCGAACAAATATGCGGACACAGAAGAGGCAAACAGCAAAATACCGAGTCGCGCAGAAGAAAAACTTGGCGGCAGGAAAACGGACGACCTCAAGAAAGGAGAAAGTCGGAAATTATGACAGGTCGCCCGAGTCGTGTTAAGATAGCTCTTGGTGAATCATGCGACCTACACCGTAGAAGGGACGGAAGGCCTGCAGGGCACACAAAGGCTGAGTGCCATTATTACAGGCGTTGGCAAGAAGGAAGCCTGCAAACGGAAGAAGTACTGGCAAACAGACGCGACTCGATACCGAGTCGCACCGTTACGAGCCGCGCAGCGACTTCAGGAAGCACCTGGGGCAGTTTCACACCGTCACGGTACAGGCAAAGGGCAGAAGCTGTCCACAAAACAAAAGAAGGGAAAGAACCATACCCGTGTCACAACAGCGACTTCACTGGGCAGAAAAACCAGTTGTATGGAGCCGCGATGATCACCCGCCAGAAGTAAAAGAACCTGGGCAACTTGCTCTCGTCGTCTCACCACAAGTGGAGGGTACAATTTGACCAAGGTACTAATGGACGGAGGAAGCAGAATAAATATCCTCTATTACGATACATACAAAAGGATGAACATGCCAGATTGGCGACTCCAACCAACGGGAGCAACTATACATGGAATAGTGCCTGGGCTGTTAACCCGCTCGGTAGGAAGAATAACCCTTCCAGTCGTCTTTGGGACAGAAAGAAATTTTCGCACATAATTTGTCAGCTTTGAAGTGGCCGACGTGAAAAGCTCATACCACGCCCTGTTTGGAAGAGATGCATACGCCAAGTTTATGGCGCGGCCCTGCTATGTGTACCTACAGTTAAAAATACCAGGCCCAAATGGAGTAATCACAGTACATGGAAGCAGACTGAAGGCCCTGGAATGCGAAGAAAGGATGCGGCGCTGGCAGAAGAAGCCTGCATCGCGGGCTCCTCGCACAGTTTTAAGTCGCCCGAAACCCTTCGAAGCCCTAAAAGAGCCGCAATTGAGTCGCAGCCAAAGCAAGCCGCGAAGCCAATCAGGAAAGGAGTGCACCTTGTCCATGAGAATTCATGTCAAGAAGAGGCGAAAACAAGAACGTCCTTAGTCCAAAAGGAAAAAGGAGAGTGGCGCATGTGCTTGGAACCACGTTCAATCAACAACTATGGTGTGAGAGGACAGCTGGCCACACAAGCCAAGGTGGAAGCAACTAAATCGCCGCAATTGGCACTCCAGGTGGCTGAAAGCCTCGTGGAAAACAAAACCGCTGTAAACCAGCAACAGAGCTATCATGCTCGCATTGGGTCGCCTCTAGCGACTCAATTTTTGAACCACTCAGGGTTCGGTCTCACAATCTTGCAACATTGTATCAAATGTGTACGACCTGCGGGGAACAGAAAACCTGCATAAAGGGTCTACACTATCTTATCAACGCTACTCAGATGCGTTGTTGTATCAATTTGATGGTTATGAAATAAAAGCCGGCACCCTTGGTATCCAAGGGTTTGTCGTTTCACCTCCATGAGTTGTTGAGTCTTTTAATTTTATACATCATCAATTTCTTGGGGGCTTCGATGCTTTACATAGCTCAGCTTACACCCTTGAACCAGCCAACCTACTGGCTTCTACCTTTAAGTCAGATGCACCTTGCATTATGCCGCCAAAGTACCAGCGTGTGGCGTCAATCGAGTCTGAATGCCTATCATGGACGTTCTCGACCCTGAACACACATTTTGCTAGGGAAATACTGAGCCGCGCAAGGGCCTACTTAAGGGCAATAAAACAAGAGCCTGCCTCAGGCCACAAAACAGTACTGCTTCAGTACAAAAACATATCGTACTGCTTCAGTAAAAAACATATCGTACTGCTTCAGTACAAAACATATCGTGCTGCTTCAGTACATAAACCAAAAATATATTGTGCTGCTTCAGCACACAAAAGATACAGTATTGCTTATAATACACAACCATTTTACATTATGCTTATTATAGTACTAACCCGGTTGTGATAGCGATATAATGATTAACAGGCCATCATGTATGGCCGTTTTACTGTTTTTTCCCGTCTTCTGACGATTTCAGGGAAGAACTAACAGGTGGCCTTCCAGCTTGACCAGGAATAGCAATCGCTGGCGTTCTCACCAATGGAGTTGCAGGCAATGGACCCCCAGAGCCTGTGGACGGACCAGTCCTGCGAAGTTCCGGCTCGAGATGACTTGGGTTTCTTCTCAATAATGGAGCCATCAAGGCGATGCCGACAAAAATAAGTGCTCAGGTCGAGACCATCTACAATCTGGGTGGCATAGCCAAGCACGCCTTTCAAACGTCCGAGTACTCCATCAGTGAACTTGGGTGCCGTCAAAGCGAGTCGCTTCCTGCCTTGTGCGAGCTGTTTAATCTCTATTTCTGGGTAACAGACCCTGGCTAAAGTAAGAACATGAGCAGCACTAGCACGGGCAGAAGAGCCTTTCCAACCAGCAAAATATTGAGGAGCCTTTACAAGTTTGCTCAGCCAATACTCGCAAGTCGCCGGTGGATCTGCCTTGGGAGAAAACTTGGTGACCAGATGCTTAGTCGCCACAAGAATGCGCCGGTTGAAGTCTCTGACATATTCAAGCTGATCTTTAATATTGGCAAGATACAGGGAGTATTGCGACCTGACAGAAACAAGGTGTAAATAAGCCAAATAGCAAGGAAGATGGGCATAGTGATGGATAAAGATGGTCAGCCGCTTACCAGTAAGATCCTCAATCATGCCCCTCACAAAAGTTCCTGCAAGCTCGGCAGCCTTAAGAAGGGATTTAATTTTCTCGTCACGAGAGGCCAGTTCCTTCACATGTTGTGCCTTCACTTGGCCGAGCTCCTGGGTTTTCTGCTCCAGAGCAGCCTTCAGGGACCTTATGGTTTCCTCCTTCTCTGTTAGCCGCAGAGTAGATTCAGTCTCAAGCTCCCGGTATTGCTCCTCGCAGGAATCTCGCTCCCATTCAAGTCTGGCATTATCTTTTTGAAGTAAATCCAGTTTAACGGCCAGATTATCAGCAGAGGCCACGGGAGTCTTGTCCTTTGCGGTAGCAGATCGAAGCTCAACCTACAGACAGAAGGAATAACTATTCAGAAATCGGCGGAAATGCGCAAACTAGCAATCATACACTGGACAGAAGACTCGAAACCTTGCTTCCTAGACTGTCACAAGATTTCGACTCTTGGGGGCTACAACCGAGTAATAAGGTGTTATTTTTAACATACCTGACGCGAGTCATGAAGTCGTTTTACCAAGTCCCGCAACTCAGCAGTATGTCGCTCTCCAGCCTGAATAATAGCATCTTCAAGAGATTGCGAGCCGACAAGAGAAGAGATTGAGGGCATCTGACCCTTCAGTCGCGCAGTTTCAGCATCTTCAATCCCAGCCTGCGGCTTAGCAGGAACAGTACCAGGAGCGTCTACAGGGATATCACCAGCAAGACTAGCGTCTCCAGGCGCGGTGCGACCTCCACTCGAGGACGGTTCAGGAGAAGAACTTAGAGTTGCCAAATTTGCCTCAGCCTCAACCGTTGATCTGCATAGAAGCGATGAGTAACATAAGGTGCTACCGTTGTCATGAAAAGTTGTGCAACAGACCAAAGAAATTTAAATCTTACCCTGGTGCTACACGGATATTCTTCATCAAGCAGTCAGAAGATGGTGAAGAAAGAGCTTGCAGATCAGAACCTGCAAAAAGGAAAGCAAGGATTAGTACATAAAACTATTCCCTAATTCAGGCTACATGGTGGTGGAACAAGCAAAAAATTGAGGAGACAATACTTGAGCTTATGGACGTGCTGTTGCACGTGGTGGGACTAGTGAAGCCCAAGTCACTAGCAGCTCGGCTAGTTTCCGAAGATTTGAGCGCCTTTTTCTCTACGAGTACAGTGAGAACCTTGCGGCGCTTTACAGCCAATATTGGATCTTCAAGGCTCCCCTCTAGCAAGCGCTTTGAAGACCTGAGGGATCCCTGGGACGACTCAGGATTAAAAGGAACTGAAGACAGGAGCAAGTTTGTCATTTGTTGATCCTCCTCAGATATGCCATCCTCAGAACTGGAGGCGTCTTTGTCCACCAGGTGTTCACTTTCCTCTTCCTCCGTAGCCCTTTTCGACGATTCACCATGACCTTGGGGGCTCGGTTGAGTCGCCTGGTCACTGGTGGGAAGGGTCCAGAACTCAGGATCAATCTGAAAGTAAAACATAACAGCAGGTCAGTATAAAGTCATGAGGAAGGATGGAATAGTTTAAGAAGGCAAGGACATACCACAAAAGGCTTGTGGCCTTCCCAGAAAGGAGCTAAACCAACAACGTCATATGAATGATGTCTACTTCAGTGACGCGTCTGATGAAATTGATCCACTCGCCCTTGTCCCAGTCTTCGGGCAAGACCTGTCCTGGTCATCATTGCGACCGGAATAATCGACCATAAGCCGTTGACGGCGACTCACTGGCTGGATACGCCACTTGGTCCAACAGGAAATGAGGTCGAGACCAGTAAGGCCGTGGAGATTCAGCGCCTCTATTCGATCCATCAGAACCTTAATGGTTGACAATGAAGAGGGGTCTGGTTTTGATGACAAGGCAGGAGAAAAGACAAAGGGAGTCGGGGACCAAGGAGGAAGATGGATTTCCTCCTCAGGAGAAGTGTCCTTGCAATAGAAGAAAGTTCTCTGCCAATCTTTGACCCTATTAGCTAAGGCAAGTTTGGGAAATACACTGTCTCGGCGACGCTGAAAGGCAATGGCACCGCATTGAAGGAAAGGGAAGCCCGAGCCCTCGCGCTGACTATTACAACAGAAGAGAGAGCCAAAGATCTATGGAGGGCTCGATCGCAAGATAATCTTCACATAGGGTGTGAAAATTGCTAACTTGGAGCATAGAGTTGGGGCCGATGTCATGAAGACGCAGGTTCAGTCGTTGCATCAGGGAACGGAAGAAAAGAGAACCTGGGGGCTTGAATCCGTGCTCCACGTGCTCCGCAAACATGACTAGTTCCCCGGGTTGAGGATTGGGAATCAGCTCGCCATCTGAGGCCCGCCATTCGCATTCATTCTTTGGAGGCAGAAGCCCGCGAGAAGTAAGGACTCGAGGAAAACCTCATCAATCCAAGAGCCGTCCCAGTTGCAACTACGCCGAGGCATCTCCTTTGGCTAAGTCTGCAAGATCGTGAGGAAGATAAAGCAGAGTAGACAAGGGCGGCGCGACGAGGGATAAGAAAGGCTAGATGGTGACTTGACCTAAGGGCGGTGCAAAGCTTTAAACCAGAAGGACCGCGATACGCGGGAGTGATAAGATTAGGGGCCCGAAACTTACGGAAGATGGGGAGGCTGAATTTCGGAGTAAGTCGCAAAGTCAACAAAGCGAGTAAGTCGCGCAAATCCCAGAAGAGTTAAACATCAAGTGGGAGACTAGAAGAAGATTGAGAAGTTCAACCAGGACGATTCAATGCTGCGACT
This sequence comes from Poa pratensis, assembly GCA_947311845.1. Lineage (NCBI taxonomy): Eukaryota > Viridiplantae > Streptophyta > Magnoliopsida > Poales > Poaceae > Poa > Poa pratensis. The sequence continues at coordinate 20,386,680 of CAMZMU010000053.1, forward strand.
CATCAACGAATAAAGGAAAAGTTCGTATATAGCTGAAAGAGTGCTTAGCCTATGAAGTCCAAGTTGACCTTGGGGGCTAATGTCGGGGGAATACTTAACCCGTGACTCATCAAGAGAAGTGCGACTGATTATGGAGCCGCGCCCACACCGTTAACGGCTTGTACTAAGATGGGCCGGTGCCAAGGATGTCGCACGAAAGATCTAGAAGATTGGAGATGACTTAACTTGGACGACACGAAGATATGTAATCTCCTAGAAGGACTCCGGTCGACACTTTCCTAAGGGAATAGACTTTCCTTGTAACCTAGCGAGCCTCCGTGCATATAAGGAGGACTCGTAGGACGTAGAAGGGATCGAATCCAAGCCCTAAACCTAGAACATACGGCGACTCGACACCTCGATCGCCGGTGACTCGATACCTCGATCGCCAACCCTTGTAACACCATATTCATATCAATTCCAATCTAGGATAGGCAGGAAGTAGGTCCTTACCTCACATTGAGGGGCCGAACCTGGGTAAACATTGTCTTCCTCGTGCCCTGTGATCTTAAGCTTGGAGACGCTCGATTCGCACAACCCCACGTCCACGAAGTCATCACAATGACATCTGCCGAGATTACCCCACGACACAAGTAGAGGAGGAAGAGGAAGAAGAGGAAGAGGAGATGGAGATGGTGGTGGAGGAGCCACCTTCGTCTGCGTCTGCAGCTGCGGCTCCGGCTCCGCCGGCCTCTCTGAGGGTCATGGACCGCGAGGTCAGGACATGTTTCATGGCGGAGCGGCGCGCGATTCTCAGCCAGATTGCCCCGACGGCCCCGACCCCGACAGGGACTCCGAGCTCCACCACTCCAGCCGACACGAGCTCGGCCACTCCAGCCGACACGAGCTCGGCCAGGGTCACGCCGCCTCCGAGCACCGAGCCTACGGCCACTCCGAGCTCTGCCCCTGCTCCGACGACCACGCCCATCGAGCTGGACGATGATGCCGAGGTGTCTGAAAGTGCATGTGTTGCCCCATGCGTGGTTTTGGTAATTAATGACAATCCTTATGGACTAATGTTTGCATTGAGATATTCTTGTAGATCTTGTCCATAGGAAAAGATTGGAGTTCATGTGTTGGACTCTAGAAGATTACATGATGATTAATGCTCTTTTCAAGGGTTTATATGAAGAATGGTCATGTGAAGAGTTGAGCTTATTGCAAACATGGCTTGGAAAAGAAGATTGAGTGAAACTTCATGTTATCTCCAAGCCATCATATATATCAAGATAAGAAGATGGAGTGCAAGTGGATTCATGAAGACGGAGCTTAGCAAGGTTCTCCCATCATGGTGTATGGGGGAGTATTTTGGAGATGTCTTCATCAAGCATGTGCTAGCAAGAACAATCAAGAAAGGTGTTCCAACTTGAGAGAGTCAAGATCGTCATCATTAGGGCTGGGCATTCGGTTAGACCGAACCGATCGGTTCGGTTCTTGGGGGTTCAAAGAAATTCGGTTCAGAAAATATGAGGACTGATCGGTTACTTGCAGAACTGCTAACCGAGGAGTTCGGTCCACCAAATATTCGGTTCGGTGATCGGTGAAGACCGAACTGACCAATAGATTAGAGAAATAAAACAAAAACATACACTTCTCAAATTGATTTGCAAATAAACATGATCTGCACGATGGAAGTAATACAATCAGACTGGGGAAGAACATCACGTGGAGTCATTACATCACATAATCAGACTGGGGAAGAAATATAATCTCGAATCACAGAAAGAAAAGAAGGTTGTCACAGAGGTGGAGAGCTCCAAGACACCGCCACCATTGCCCGTGGGGATGGATAGAAGCAGCGTCCCTGGTAGGAGAGAAGCGTCGCCGGCACGCCGCCGTGGACCGCCGGAGGAGCGTCGTCTCCAGGTCACCGCCGCCCGCCGGGGTGTGGAGGAGTAGGTTAGACTACGATTGGGGAATCAAGAATGGACGTGGAGGTGTTGGACTGCCAGGGGCTGCGTCCGTGAGAAGAAACGATCGGCTCCAGTGGGTTATGTGATGGGCTGTGGCCTATGGGCTACGTGAACTCTTGGCCCATGCGCATATCTGTTCGGTCTGTACGGTTCCTTCTGGTAACACAACAACATGACCGAATTAACAAAATTAAATTCGGGTTTTAACAAATGATGACCGAATTAGTGACCGTGTATTTCGGTTTCGGTCTATTCGGATTCGGTCTCGGTTGTTACGGTTCGGTAGTTCGGTCCTCGGTTAATATGCCCACCCCTAGTCATCATCAAGCTCAAGTGGAATGCGCGAGGCAAAGGTATGATCTTGATAGGTTTTCTATTTAACCGGTCTCATGGTGTTAGTGGGAGACCGGGTTATAGGATAGACGATGTACTATCAAGAGGGTCTCTCAAGTGAGTAACTTGATCGCATCTTTGTGGAGAGCTCAAATCTTTGCATATTTGGCATATCATCTTTCTTGGTTCTTATTTGGCTTTTATCCATGTGAGAATTTAGAGCTTGTGTTCATCTCCATACCAAGCTCTAGTTCATCAAAAACGGATTTCATTTGAATATCTTCTGCCTTTTTGTTGTTCGAGGTATTACCGGTTTGTCTTTTCTAAGAGAGGTCAAACTCTCTACTTGTGGTTTCCTCCTCACATGATGGACTATGATGTGTATATGCATGATCTTGTAGAGCTTGTGATTATCTTCGGAGCAAGCCCAAGATCATAGAAAACTGAGTCCGGATGAAAAACGTGTTGCATTTTCGTGTTGAAAATATTATCGGTTTATCCTTCAGGAAAGTTCCACACCTTCCCATGTGTGGCAACTTAACTCTATTTATGGTTCTTAATATTTCCACTTTTTGTAGGAAAGCTCTTGTCGCTATCTTTCCAACAAAGTTGGTTTCATCCCATTTGGAGTTTTCTTGCAAATGTTAGAGGTCGAAGAAGGCGGCGCAGCAGGCTGGCCAGCCCCCAGGCCGGCCCAGGCCGGTCTCCAGGCCGGGCTCTAGTCCAGGCGGATCGGTGAGCAGGCCGGCCCCCAGGCAGGCCAAGGCCGGGCTCCAGGCCGGGTGGGTCTGTGAGCAGGCCGGCCCCCAGGCCGGCCCAGGCCGGGCCTCAGGCCGGTTCTCCTGGTTGTTGCTACGTGAAGAACTGAGGCCGGCCCCCAGGCCGGGCTTCCGTACCCCTTCAACGTCACCTTTTGGGGGACCTATTTAAGGGGCTTTCTTCCCCAACGGTTCCCTAACCCTTTGAGCTCGTTTTTCCCCCTCTCTCCTCCATTGTTGACATTTGGAAAAGCTTGCCTACCTCTCATCCCTCCCATGATTCTTGCATATCTTTGAGGGAAAGTGAGATGAGATCAAGATCTACATTTCCACCAATCCATTCCTCCTCTAAGTGAGGTGAACCTAGTAGATCGTGATCTTGGAGTTCTTGTGTGGTTCTCCTCTTTGTCCTTCCTCTCTTCTCCCCCCATAAGCATTAGTTTCTTTTGGTGGGATTTGAGAGTGAAGGATTTGAGCACTTGTGCTCTTGCCATTGTTTTGTGCATCGGTTTGTGCTCTCCACGAGGATTCGTGGAAGTTGAAAGCTTGTGAACTTGTTACTCTTGGGTCTTTGGACCCTAGACGCCCGTGTGGTGGTTGAGACCCTTGTGTGGTCACTTGTAGCTGTTCGGGAGCCCCCAATCCCGTTGTGGATTGTGCCCCGGATCGTTGTTGTAAAGGCTCCGGATTTCCGCCTCGAAGGATTCCGATAGTGGAAGGTGAACCAAACCTTTGTGGTGAGGTTCATCGGAGAAGAAGGTGAAACCTTTGTGGTTGTTGAACCATTGTGTTGGTTCACACCTCTCCAACGAGACGTACTTCCCTAAAAAGGAGGAACTCGGGAATACATCCTCGTCTCCGTGTGCCTCGGTTATTTCTATACCCGAGCTCTTTACTTATGCATTTTACTTTGTGATAGCCTTCGTGCTTGAAGTATTCTCTTGCTATCACCTTGTTGCTTGTCTTGCTTAACATAAGTTGTTGGTGCACATAGGTGAGCCTAGTTTATTTAGGTTGTTGGCTTGTTAATTTAAACACCTAGTTTTATTCTGCAATTATCTAGCCTAAACCGGAAAAGTTTTAATCGCCTATTCACCCCCCTCTAGGCGACATCCTTGTCCTTTCAGTGTCGCCGGCGACCATCTGATCTGCATATCAGCATGCCGAATGTGGCTGTTTACTAGATCGTCGAACTATGGCTTGATCCTATCGCCGAACTATGGCTTTTTTTGTATGATCGCCCAATTGTGGATGTTTTGATCGCCGAACTCGGGCTGTTTTTTGGGGGCGGGAATATGAACTTTCAAATTATGTTGATGTGTGTTTTCACTGGGGGCCGAAACGACTGGTAACTTCGCCCCCCAGACCCAAGTTTGCGCCGGCACAAACGCAAAAAGGCGACGGACGAAACCCTGGGGGCTGAACGAGTGGAGATGCCCTTAAGCTTAACGATAAGGTCTTACAGATCGGAAGATTGTTCACATCATCCAAGAAGGCAGTGTGTCTCTGAATCCCCTGACAAAATTGAGACACAATCACGAATTAATTAACCATCAAAGGTAATCAAGACGGGTAGAAAAAGTAATCAAGACGTCCGTACGATCAAGGCAAACCGCATCGAACCGCCGCATACAAGGGTGAGGTGTTGCACCAACGTAAACCTCCGCCGTGTCTAGCCGCCGGATGGCGAGGCACATCGTCGGCGAAGTGATGCTGGTGGAGGCTCTGGACCTCGCCTCGGCGAGATTCGGGGCAGAGATGTGAGCTAGCCCGAGGGAAGACGCGGCGAATACTTCGAGCATAGGCGTAGCAACCTCGAGCCGATTGACGTGTGCGACATGGAATTTTAGGCGCCTGAGAGAGGCGGAGCGTATGGAGACGGCATCCTGGCCAGGAACGAGCCTGGTGCGCAGGGTAAGGTCCGTCAGAGACGGGCACATGGAGGCCGATTCTATTGTCAGAATCGTCAGCGCCGCGAAGGGAGCCCCTGGCCGGAGCCGGAGGAGGAACCCGCCAAGGGTAAGGCCGGAACCAACCCAAGAGTAACAAGACAAATCAAAGTCGAAAGAGGGAATCAACTTTTGGTTTGTTGATTTATAGATCCATGTGTCCTCTCTCTTTTTTCCTAAGAGAAAAAAGATTTGAGCCAATCAAGGGAATCCAACTAATCCAGAGTTTTCAGGTCAATAGGTTCAGATATGAAAATTTCAGTCTCCTTGCATAATAAGACATCTTATATTGGTGGCCATAAAATCAAACTATTATGCATAGCTCTAAGGACGGAAGGCCGGATTTCTCTAGGTTGCCGAGATAATTCTGGACTTGCGGATATAATTTGGTTATTCCGAGACAAATTTGGGAATAACCGAAGCACTGAGAAAAAGGTGTAAGGAGAAGCTTAGAGCTTCTGGTACATGGGATGAAGAAAAGGTCTAAAAAATTGTAACATCCCTTAGGATTTAAACATGGTTCGTTGGGTGTTTTTATAACATGTAAAGTTATTCATCCCCGCTGGTTATGAACTTTTGTCCCCCTCTTAATAGTACTGCCTCCCTACGAAATTGAAAAAGAAACAATTAAATTTAAAGATAATGTCTTCTTATTAACCTTTTAAGTAGGAGCCTCCAACAATCAAGCTTATCCATGTCTAGGATTAATTTTCTGTTCATGCACTTCTAAACAATTATCCGCTAATTCATTGACATTAACAAAAAAAACACATAGGGGTTTAATATGTCATTTAAATAAGAGAGCATACAAGTGCTAGGGGCCAACTATTGTTCCTCCAAAGAGCAGAAATGGCATGTTTGACCAAACTAACAAAGTGCGAGAAAAAAAGTAGATTTGAGGATAAATTGACACTTCATACACTCTAGGTTCTCTATTTGTTACATGTAAACTTCATAGTCTTGTAATCTAGCAGTCTCTATCATATCATGTTAATTACTTATGCTCCAAAACAATTTACCAAGTTTTGCAGATATTTAAGGATACTATGAACAACCACATACGAACACAATATAGTACATACGAGTAGATGACAAGTAAATTGCTAATGATATTATGATACTCTTGGGATGATTAGATTTATGTGAAGAGAATATTTTAATAAATATTTGCAAACTTGATATATAAAATGAAACCTTTTTGTGACACAATAGAGTTTACTTTAACCCCAAGCAAATGTGATGATAAATACTATACCCTTATTTCATATAGAACTATTTGAAAAAGATGTCCTCCTTTCAGCTACCTCTTGGGTTTGTAGACTTTCTGCTTGGGGAAGTCTACCTATCCAAGTATAGGTTTGTCCTGTCAAACTTTTAGTTTCTCAAAATTTCCGCCGAGCTGTCCACCAATATGTGAGACCCTAAAATCATTAGGGCATTGTTGCAGGGCAGACACCCTTTTGGGAGTCGGGCTATTGAATTTTTCTTCTTCGTACTCGTAGGAAGAAAAACCAAAAACCCTAAAGCTACCGAGGATAATCATTGACCAAAATAAACTTTGCACCGCCGAGATAGGCAAAGCGTAGGATGGCAATCCACCAGACATATAATGGACTTTTTGGTGTCGGTCTTGTCAACACGATACACAACGAGGATAGAGTTGTGTGACTCTTATCTCACAATTCTGCCTCCATGGTGGAGACTGGAGAGATGTCAAGCACACATAAACCTAGCAATCCGATGCCAGACTGACAACCAGGAGGGCCAAGGGAACAATGTGACCGATGTCTAGGCTTGCCGGCAACTAGATTGGCGAGTTAATTAGATGTGATTGTCACGGACGAAACTTAAGATGTAATCCATGTGCACAAGTACAATGATGTTATGCCAGTATCTTATTCACTCTTTGACATGGAGAATTTTCGCTACCAACTGTCTCGTGAGAACCTTTCATTTTCTTTCAAATCACCTTCTCTCCTCGTTTCATAAGTTTAGAAGGTCCAACAAGAAATGACATATCACTTCTGAAAACAAACCATCTAGCTGCCCTTGATGCCATGGAAGAAGTTATGTATTCGTGACAACGCCGCCGGCATATTATGGACATGGCTAAAAGACAGAATCAAATCAAAGTTCCTCTCCGTAGACACCTAATATGGTCACCTAATGATGATCTCAGTTTTTGAATGGCATGGCTCGCAGGTATGCCCAGAGCAATCATCAATCACAGCTTCAGGTTACCCAAGTTAATCTTTTGCTTGGGGTATGTATAGGCCTCGTAATTTATCTTCTGCCCAAGGTAGCTCAGTTTCGTGAGGGTGGTAATGAGATCAACCTGCCATATATACGTTGAGAAGCAGAAGTCAAAAATCACGGTTGAAGATTTCAGAAGTACACATCCTGCAGCATCATTGTCAGCATGTACAAATCTTACCTCGTAGTCAGTCCTTGAGACCGTATCACGACTGCGCTGATACTTCTCGACCCACGGACGGCAGTCTGGATCAACGATCAGTTTCGCCTCCGTCGCAGCTTGGTCAGGTCCAAAAAAAGGCCGACATCACAGCAACCTGCAATACAATTCTCGTGCTATTGATGAGACTGAATCACAGTTTTTGGAACCCTATCCAAAAAATGACCGATACCAAAAAAAAAAAGAATAGTTATGAAGAGATCAATGATTAGTATTGACTAGTGACCTGACGAGGACCAAGACCGACGGCGATGAACTTGTCCTTCATTTCCTGCACAGAAGCGCTGCCCCACTGAGGCACCCTGCCCTCTGGATCAGGTTCTTGCGCATCATCTCGCCCGAATATTTTGTCGAAAAAACCCCACTACAGTTGTAGACGTGATTAAAATGCATATCAACTTGCATTAGCAACTATGCCTATATATACAGAGGAAATGAATACCTGCCCACTTGAGCCGTATGCTGAGTATAGGGTTCTTCCCTTCTCTGTGTTCCCACCGGTCTTGGCAATGGCCGCATCAAGGAATGTTTTCTTGAGTGCCTGTTGTGCTGTTGCAGGCAAAATCAGATATGAGTATGCAGCAGTTGCACACAAAGATCATACTGCCAATTAAAATCATGCTAATCAGCACACCTGCTATTTGGATCAAATCTGCAAATGAGATGGGACCTCCCTTGGAGTAGGAATCTATCTCTTTCTTCTTTTCGACTAGCAGATCCAAAGCAGCAGAAAGTCCACTGTTTTCAGGTCTGCTTATTTCTGCACTTTATTATGTAATAAGAACTGATCAAACAACAAGGCCAAGCAACTTGTCAGGCTGTCACCTGCAGAGCCACAAAGATTTAGAGACGGAAACTGCTAGCTAACTACCTTAGCCTGATCGATCCATTTGGCCCTCCCGACTTTGTAGCCTATAGAAGTGTTACACATACAGTACATATAGCAGGTTAAGTATATTTTTCATGTGTGGCATGCATAGAGGCCATGTACAGCATACCTTGTCATATGTCATAGCATCATTCAGCGCCAAGGTCAACAGAGACGGGACGAGCTCTGGCTTTGCCTGCAAAAAGACTTTCGAAGAATTAGCTCGGTCAGCAAAATGGATAACGATCAAGCTGTGTGCAGGTGCACATAAATCTCACCTCAATGGCTGCTGTGAGGGTGCCTTTGATGCTCGCTGAGGAAAGAACAGAGTGCACCAATCAGCCGACGAAATGGTAAGAAGCATATATACTGGCAATTCAAGGGAAAAAGGTGGACCTACATTGGAACTCAGAGCGCTGCCTGCGTTCGATCAGGTCAGCCGCAGCAGCCACTCCAGTGAACCTCGTGGAGCCCTCGATGATTTCCTAAAAGACGGCGCAAACAGTTAACTGCGATTGCCATGAATCGAACCATGGATATTCTTTCTTCCATCAATCATGCTACATTTCTTTCGCCGTGGCATGATGATACGGAACTGCACCGTATTCTGAAATAAAGAGCAGGACTAAGCACATACCAAGCCGACGGCGGCACCGAAGCAGCCACCGATCAAATCCCTCCGACGGAACTGCAGACGCTCTGCATAGGCGGCGGACTCAGAGCCATCAGATTTGGCCTGGCAGCACACCTGAATATGCACAGAGAAAAACAAGGGTTACCCAGGCGTCTTTTAGCTTCAAAGTCCAAGAAGAGTCGCGGGATGGAGATGCACACGCGTACCTGCGCACGCCGGCGTGCCGGGGACGAGGAGACAGGAGGCCGAGCAGCGCGTGAGTCGAGAGGAAGGTCGCCGTGCCCGCCATTTCCGACCTGAGCGCTCTCGTCTCAGTCACTGGGGCTGGCTGTGTTGTGCGCACGGCATGCAACGGGAGGATAAGGCGGCGAATCATAGACATGCACGGGGCAATTTCCCCTGTCCGTCTCCACCTGCGCCACACGTTTGCTGGTAAAAACGTAGCCGTCGCGGGGTGCTTCCTCCGCGTCCCCAATTGGCTCTTGCTAGTTGCTAGTACGTTCTTACCAGAAAAACGCCTGCAGTGTCATGTTCTTTTTTGTTGTTTTTTCATTGAAATCATGGCTCGCGCGAGAACAGACGATGGACATGATTTCTGAAAATGAGCTCATAACTAACTACTCAGCTCAGGAAAAAACACAACTCCCTACAACATGTAAGAAGGGGTGAACGAAGGGAGCAGAAATAGGGCAGAGAGAGTTCATCGAGCTGAAAAATCATCTTACAGCTGCAAATGCATGAATATTTTTCTTCTTCCAACCAAGGTCCAGAAACCGGATTCCATCACCAGCAGACCGGCGCACAAGTCTGTTACAAAATCTGACCTACAGTTCATGCAGAAAGTAAATGCCCAACTATGGTGGCGCTACAGTGCAGCAAACAAGAGAGGGGCAATTCTGGCGTCGAGCTGCTGCATATCGAGGGCAAGAGCGATAGCCGTGGGGACACTGCGGTAGACTGCGTGCGGGGAGACATGTCACCGGTTGTAAGCCTGGTTCTCCCTTCGCTTCACATAGCGGGTCCGGTCGCTGTACCGTGGCCTATCTTGAGCTCTCTGAGGCACCGGCTCCACCCTCCTCTGCCTTTCTGGTGATCGTTGCACGATCTCTCCGTTCACAAATAACTCGGCTGCAGAGAAGCAAAAATGATGAGAACTCAAGACGAGATTATCATTTGAGAGAATTGCTCTATGGACAAAAGAAGTAACTACAGGAGGAGTAGCATATAGTTCAGGTCTGAAGAGATCAAATGTACATGTAATGGTTCAGGAGATGTATGGACAGTTTGAGGGTGGTACAAAACCATTGAATAGAAAGCCAAGCAACTAATGCCTGAAGGACCAGAAAAGGATCGCTTGAGCACAGGAACCTGAACATGGATAATTAATTGATGAATCTTGCTCCATAATAAGGTTTGCTCATTCAAGTATTAAATAATTTTGAATCCAACTGTTCAATGAACATGCCAATTGCAAACTTTATAGAGGTCCATTAAGTAGAATCAAGTCAACTAGATAACAATAACTCGGCCAGAAATAGTCTCTTGGAATCAAAGGGAACAAATCCAATTCTTGTTCAAGGACTATCATAAATTATGTTGCAAAAAAAATGGCCTGGCAGCAGCTAGCATAAAATCTAAAGAATTCGACAAAACAAAACAATACTGAGCACATAAGCAATAAGCTTACCGCCATAGTCCTTGTTCTCAGCATCAACATAGGAATCTGGAAGCACAAAAAGAACGCCTGGGAGGCCTGTATATTGAAAACACAAACAACGGTTACGAAACACCAAAACAATATCCAATAGTCAATTATTCCCTTTAGAATAGCTACTGACATTGAACAAATGTACATATGCAGACATGCATATAACTATCATAACGCTGAAGCTATACTCAGTAGCAAATTTTCTCTTCAGAATAGCTACTAAACATTCAAGAAGCAAATATATGCCAAACATAATGCTGCTATGGCACATAGGCAAATAATAAACCTTCTATAATCAAGATATCAACAAATCATATCCCTGACACACACCAACAAAGGCAAAAGTGTACTAGCATAACACTCTACACAAATGAGATATACAGATAACAATGTACATGAACCAACAACAAAACTGTATCGTAGATTGCAAGACTGCAACACAATTCAGCCTCTAATTATAGGTCAACATAAGCCTGTTACAGCTTGCCCTTTTCTCAACATTTATGTGATTCTTGGACCTTGGCATTCTCACATTCACTTGACATTTTTTACACGCAATTAACAAAAACATGTGTTTCCTCGTGTCATTCAACTTAACTGAATACTAAAACTGACCGACATCAATTGGAAACTGAAATCTAATCTGGCATCCAAATCCAATTATCACAATGTAATGTAGGCCTCAAACATGAAAATAATAATTTCGCAGCGGCCTACCTTCCAGCTTGTTGGAGGTTTCTTCGTCAATCTCGCACCCAAACCCAAAGTAGCGCTCACATGACACGTTGTAGATCCTCTTCTTCGCCTCCTCCTCGCTACACCCGCGACCAACAAGACAACCAAAATTAGTCTCATTCCGCGAAGCACCGTCGGCTGGAAGGACTATTCTGACTCAAACGTGCACACTAATTACCTTCCCACGACCTTGGCGAGGGTCTGGACGTAGCAGTCGATCATCTGCTGTTTGGAGGCGCCCTCGCCGCCGGGCTTGTCCATGACGATGAGCCAGTGCTCGTAGTCGCAGCCAGGGAACAGCGGCGCCATCTCCGTGGGCGCGCGGTCCCCTCCCTGCCCCGACCGCAGCGGCGAGTACGAGGCGTCGGGCCGCCGCGCCATGCAGCGGACGGCGCAGCCAACGCCGCGGCCGCCGCGAGGCCGCGCGGGGCGGGCGGAGAAGGACGGGAGGCGACGCGACAGGAGCAGCGGCTGCGCCGGGCGGGCGGCGGCAGCGACGGCGCGCGCGGCGGTGGCCATGGCGGGGGAGCAGCGGAGAGAGGCCGCTGGCGAAGGAGAGGAGGCGGAATGGATGGGGTTTTGATTGGGGTTTGGGAGGAGAGGACACGACGAAGAGATATCTGCTGACTGCTGCCCGCGCTTCTGGGCTTTCCTGCTAATGGGCCGCGTCTGGGCTTTAGCGCTAATGGGCCGCCTTCGTGGCCGAGTAGATCTCGAACATATAATAAGGTGCGACTTTCCGGCCTGGCCCAGCGCAAGACAAGAAGACAATTCTCTAATAAATAGCCTTCAAAGGTCGGGGCCACGACCACGAGAGCACATCACAGCGGAGGATTAGCTTTTCTTTTCCCCATCGAATCGGCTCTCCACGTGGTTCCAGTCACCTCTCCGCCAGGTAATCGATCGATCCGCCCCAGCACGTATTTCGTTTCTTGAATTGCCGTCGATTTGGGTGGATCTGGGCTGCAATCGGTCTGCGCTTGATGATAGCTGGGGGCGTTTTCTTGATTTGATCCCGCTATGCAATTTGATGATCCGATGGGTTGGGATGCTCGAAGGGATCGAGGAATTGCTGATTTGTTGGGGGAGCTAGCCTCTGTTGCTGGATCTTAGTTGATCTGATCTGGATTTACAGTTTGAGGTAGGGGTCCGTAATGTCTAGCTGGTGTATGAGCTTATGAAGAACTGCCTGGGCGGATCCGTAGTCGTTGTTGGTATGTACGGTAAAATTAACCCAGATTAGATTGCAACTACGTGGTAGTTAGGTCCTTGAACCAGACTACTGCGTACGGATGCATTACTATACATGAGCAGCTTGAAGCGAAATACTACTTCTGTGTAGTTTTTGCATATCTCACATAATGTATAGTGATATAGTCTTCTCTTTTGTTTACTAAGAGTTTTGGCGTGTTATATACCATAAAGATGATTTAGACCTACTAACCATGTAAACATTGTTCCATACAGTTTGCATTTTATTGATTATGATTATTCATTCCGCAGCCCGAAGATGGACGCAAGCAGACGCCCAAGCGGAATCCAGCAATTGCTGGCTGCAGAGCAAGAGGCCCAGCAAATTGTCAGTACTGCTCGGGCTGGTAATGTTCTCTTATTTTGGCTTAATTCATTATGAACCAAATGACCATTTTGTGTTTGTTATGCTCTGTTGGTTAAAATGAATATTTTATGCTTTGATACACCCATCAACTTTTGTAGGATTAGTCACGTTGTAATATCGTTTTTCCAGTTTATTTGCTATGTCTTGTCTGTCATACTTAGTGCAATCGTGCTGTAAAGTCATGATATATTTGTTCCATTGTAAGTTGTTACAAAATCATCGTCTTGTTTGTAGCACAGGGTACAGTTGTTGGCATTCTGTAATCACTTTCCTTTCCTGGTAATATTGCCTTGTTACTTGAGAGGCCATGCCATCTAATTCCATTGTTGAGGGGAAATATACTACATATTTGTATACAACAAGTCATAAAAAAAAAGTGAAATATGTTATTCCCTTCATTTGCTAAAAAGGCCTGAAATATATTATTTGCCATAGAAAGGCCTGATCCTGTATGAATCTTATTGTCAACTATGAAGCTGAAATTAAAGAACGCCCTTTTGTCTATCAACTGAAATATGATTTCTCTGGCAGCTAAATCGGCAAGGCTCAGGCAAGCAAAAGAAGAGGCTGAGAGGGAAATAGCCGAGTACCGTGCACAGATGGAGGCTGACTTCCAGAGGAAGCTTGCAGAGGTATGTACAGTTCATCTGCCCATTGAATCTTTTTGTTTATAAGATAATCGCATGATGATTTCAGTTCATTTATTTATATTCTTGTCATTTCCACTTTCCAGACTAGCGGTGACTCTGGCGCGAACGTCAAGCGCCTTGAGCAGGAGACAAACGAAAAGATCGAACAACTCAAGCAGCAGGCAGCAACTATCTCTCCCGAGGTGATTCAGATGCTTCTTAGGCACGTCACCACTGTGAAGAACTAGAGGTTGATGCGCACTCTGTCCTGCATACGATGGCAAACTTGTATTATCTGTTTATTTATTTGGAAGATGTGATAAGAATTGGCTTTTTGCCACTTCCAGCTGTAATTCCTTGTTCTTTGTCTTGAATAAGCTGCTGCAGATTAGCAGCAGCCATGTCTGATACTACTACTTCATAAACATTTTGGTGATTAGTTGTAAAATTTTGTCGATTTCCACTCATGTCACATTCTTGTATGCTACAACTATCCTTATCTTTTATGTGAGAACTGGCATTCGTAATTAACTACTCCCTCCGTCCACAAAATGATGTCTCAATTTTGTCCGAATTTGCATGTATTTAGACATGTTTTTCATGTGTAGGTACATGCAAATTTGAAAAAAGTTGAGACATCTTTTTTTGGACGGAGGGAGTAGCTTTGAAGGCCTTGGTCTAGTATTTGTTTTGGGTTTGCTATTCAGATGCAGAAATCTAATGTGATTCAAATTGCTTTGTGCCTATAGAACCTGTCATATCTACGCTTAACTGATAGTGTTCCAACATTTATACTCTTGGTAGTACTGCTTATGAACAAGCTTGCTGGAATTAATTACCCAAACATACCGAACATACAATACAGCTCGTAAAAATGCAGGCAAGACACTGCAGTGCTTTCATGTACAGTACCTCTCAAAGAAACTACAGTGCTTTCCCTTGTCCTAAACAACGACGTGGCCTGCCGCTACCCTCTGCCCGGCCGCGCCGTCGCTTCAGCCGCTGCCACCAATGTATGTTCTTGACCTGCACTCTGCTCAGGCTACGCGTGCCCACCATCCCAGCTCGCGCCGGCGCCTTTCCCGCTCCCCACTTGTGCCTCACCAGCGCGTCGAACAGCGATCCGCCGCCGCCACCGCGCCGCTTCGCCGTCACCACCGTCCGACTCGTAGTGCTCTTCTTCTTCTTCTTGCCCCCGTCATGCCCTGCAGTGCGGTGCTGGAACATTCCCCCAAGGTAGCTCCACGGCGACTTGCTGTTCTTGCCGCGGCGGTCGTGTCTGGACACCGGGCTGACAGAGCGCCCACCGTGCCCGATGTGGTGGTGGTGATGGTGGTCGTGGCGGTGGTGGAACACCAGCGCGAGCTTGTTCTTGAACCTTCTCAGTCGCCCTTCTCGTCTCTCCTGGCGCTCCCGCCGGCAGCGGTTCTTCGATGTGCTCGACGCCTCCTCGAATGGGTACTCTGGCCGAGCACCGCCCTGCGGTGACACTGACACCGACGAGGACGTGCGGGAAGAAGCTGAAGCGCTCAACGTCGACGGCGCTGTCGGGATCGTGGAGGGAGACGGGATAGAGGCACTTGATGAGCTGCTGCTTCCGCTGCTGTACGTGCTGCCGGAATCGATCCGGTCCAGCGCTCGCCGCCGCCGGTGGCTGGACAGGCCCATGCTGATGCCGCTGCGAACTGTGCCGTCCTTCTTCCCTCGCCGCCGCAGGCTCAGTTCTTCTATTTCTTCAGCTCGGCGTACGCAGCGCTCCATCAGCTCCCGGTACGGCCTGATGCGGCTGCGTGTCGTCACCGCCTCGCCGTCACTGCTCGACGACGACCGACTCGGCGTGGCCGCGCCATGTCCGGCTCGCTCTGAGCCACGGCGCGACGTCACGCCGCCCATGGACAGCCGAGAGTCCAGCCTCCCAACGCGACGACTCGTCGAGGTACCACCCGCTCCCCGGGACGTGGCTCTGCCAAGAAGCCGTGCCGTAGACGGCGCGCGGGACACGGAGCGGCGCCTGCTGTTCTGCTCCGGAAACGACGAAGACGAACGATCACCGCGTCCAGAGCCCCCGAGCAGCCTGCCATGCCTGTCGCTACGCCGGGCGCGCGAGTCACTGCCGCTCGCCACGTCGCGCCGCGGCTCGGCCAATCTGGAGGATCGGTGGGAGCCGAGGCGGGCAAGGCGCCGCTCTGAAGTACTTGGGTCGAGCCGCGGCATTTGAATTCCTGAGGAGCGGTTGGAGGCGACGCGATCGACGGGACGATCGTCCCTCTCACAGCGGCGATGGTCGTCATAGACGTAGCGGCTGTCTCGGCTTCTCGCCGGTCTCTGAGGCTTCAGCCGGCGGGACCACTCGCTGGCGTGGAGGCTGAGGCTGGGCGACGCGAGGGGCTTCAGCCGTTGCTCGGCCTCGCCTGCTGTCCGGCGGCCTGGTTGGATGGAGAGCTTCCTCTCCAGAGCAGGAGACATTAAGGGACCTGACAGCAACTACAAAACGTACCAACGATGGCGCTGCTTATCAGCATTTGCACAAGAATTGTATAGTGGCCGGATTTTGCAACTGAAGGAAATTAATTACCTTTGCTTGTTTTAGGAGAGCCTGCTGGGTAGCATTGTCCAGCATCCTCATTAGAAGAGATCTTGATGCCTCGTCCAACTGCTAAAACGTTGGGACTGAATTAGAGTTGCAACTCAAGAGATAAAGGTATGGTAATCAACTAATAGTCTTCTTAATAGTGAGAAGCCTAGAACTTCATGTGGCGACAATATATTGCTCTGAATATCCTAATCTTCAGTTCATATGTCTGACCAAGGTTGAAGATATACCACGAAATCCAAGGGCATCTGCCCTCTTTGGTTTGGTTAAAAATTGGAGCAAACGAACAAAGAGGAAAATTTCCTTTGATGAAGGAAAAATAACACGTGATTTTTACAGTCCATTCAGGCCTTTTTTCGAACTCCTGAACTTGAATGGCGATGGTGGCATCATAACGTCATAATTTTACTTTTTCATATGATTTGACTCCAATTTGACCATGTTTAATAGGACTCCTGTTTTTTTTTTTAACCACATACCTAATTTACAAAATTTATGTGTTCCAATGACTATTTTCTGACAAGGAAGTTTGAAACTTCCTAGCCTCTTCATCCTCGGATGCACACAATCATAATATGCGATGGAGGGCAACAAGGCCAAATCATCAACTTACAAGCAATACTACATGAGGATTATAACAACGGCAGAACCATAAGTAGATGAAACATAAAACATATATGACGATTGCGTGTTGGTTCACAGCCACACTTTGCCCAACCAAATTTTGAAAGTTTGATTTATGTTTGGTTCTTGCCACGCTTTTAAATCTATATGATTTATCTGTCGTAAAGTGATTTTTTTTTAACTTTTGCCACACTCTGCGTTTCAGCCACACTTGTCGAATCTATATTTATATGTTGTTTTCGATGGCTAAGTATTTAGAATATTGCAAACCAAATTTGCCCTAATTGTATGCATGAACAAACGCACTTGAAGGAATCTCAAAGAGGCAATATTTTTTTATTTTAGGAGAGAATCATTCTGTGTAATCTAGTACTCCCTCGGATCCATATTAATTGTCGATGAACTGAATATATCTAGACCTGTTTTAGTACTGGATATATCCGATTTAGCGACAATTAATATGGATCTCAGAGAGTAATACACCAATCGAACTTTGATGCTTACATTTTCATTTGTTTCTTGGCCCTTGTGAAGGAGACCATAGAGACCCTTCAACGCCAGCAGATCGGACATAACTTGCTCCAACCCTGTCTCATCCGGCGCCCTCGCTTGAATGTCACATGAAAAGGGAAAGACTGAGAGGAAAAGAATCATGAACACCGCCATCAGAATGCCTACCGTTGCTTCCATGGATGGGAAGCACGGGGAAGAAAAGGCAATGCGCTAGCAAGGTAGGAACATACCAGGATTACGGGAAGACGATGAGATCGACGTCGACTGCTGCATCTCGTTCGACAGCATCAAGCAAATTGTCAGAAGTTCTGCAGTGGTGAGAATAATTGAGGAAGCGGTTCCAAAATTGCGGCTCGTATGGGGAAGGATTGAAGGAGGGCGTTACGTGCCGCGAGAACCCGGCTGGAGAACTGTGTGCCTTCATGGGCCGTGAGAATAATAGTGGGACCCGACCCCACGTAGCCCAGATGTGTACAGAGGCCCATTAACTGTCTGCCAAAGAAAAAACGGTCTTTTATTACCGTGAAGGGTCCAAATATAATTAGGAATTTTGTCCGTACTATGCTACTACCATGCAAAACCATTTGTCCGTACTAGGCTCATGGGTGCTTGGATTTCGTGTTCACGTCAGTAAAGACAGGGATCGAGAATTCTTTATGTTGCCGGAGGAGCAAGGCAATGGAAGGACCGCCGGCGATGCTCGGTCAGTCAGTCACCAATACGCACCCTGGTCTGCTGATTCTGTCCTTCCCTGCAAGCGACTGCTTCTCCAGCAGATAGCGTAATCAGCGGCATAAATATGCTTCCATAGCTCATGGCCTCCTAATATCTCTTCTCTTCTCCCCCTGTACGCACCTCGGCCAGAGAAGGAGGATGGCGCAGTTCTTCGGCCGCATGTGGGATAGAGCTCAAGGTAATCCTGTTATTTTTTGTCGATTCGTCCATGCAGTCTACCCAAGATGTGCAGTTATCTGAACCCAAGATAAAGTGCAGTTTTCTTGGGTATCTGAACCCAAGATGAGACGTATGAACGTTTGATACTATATGATTGGTCCGTTGTAGGCAAGCTGGATGTTCTGAGGATCTGCGAGAAGGTGTTCGAGGAATTAGCCGTCGTGGACACCGCCAAGAACACCAAGCTTCTGGACATCAACTCCCTTCACGTCGCCACCCTCATGGTCTACAAGTGAGAGCTGATCCAACTAAATTACCTGGCCACATTGCTAGTTTGGTTTCGGTATCCACCCTTTGGTCTTCATTCCCTGCATGTATGCTAAATATTTGCTCACTGCGTCGAACATATTATCCAGCTCCATCAACAAGCAACTGATCGGACCTCACAAGGACCCTCCCTGCATGAAGGTCGTCTCTGAAAAAACGGAGGTGTCTATGTGATCTTTTTCTCTCTCTGAAACTTCTGTGTCTAGAGTGCTGGGCTATGGAAATAATCTGGTTTCATCGACTGCAGAGCTACCGGGCTGTGAAGCAGGAGGGGATAACGCAGCAGGAGTTCCGAGAGATGATCATGGAGTGGGTCAGCAAGGACCTGCGCCTCGTCTTCGCCAACAAGGCCGTGGTGGCGATCCTGGCGGCGCCGCTGCTCTCCGTCTCAACCAAGAACGCCGGCAGGAAGGTGCCGAGGATCAGGGACGCCGTCGACAGGGTGCCCACGCCTCTGCTCTTCGTCGTCTTCTCTGCCGGGCTCATGCTCCTGCAGGACGTCAGGGCGGGCAAGCAGTGAGCAGCTGAATCGGTCGCCTGCTGTACGATGAGTACGCAGTGAGCAATGTATTTAAGCTGCAGCCACTAAATCAAAATTGTCTCGGTTTGAGAATTTGTAGCCAAAGAAAGTGTTAACTGAATTTCTAGAAGTTCATCGCCACTGATTTGAATGGCTGTTGTAGACTGCAATAACAATATGACACTGCAAAGTGTGAAGCTTCAGGCTCTTTCCACGGCATCTTATTAATTAGTGTGAGTTCGCTTCCTTTGTTAATGCTTAGATGAACTTGTGTGAATTTTCAGAATTATAGTTTGCTTGGTATAGCGTCGTCGTTTTTTTTTAATTAGAAGCAGTCGAGTAGTCTGGCTTAAATTAACTTGATATTCCTCGCATTTGTGATATTAAAAAAATCTCAAACACGGATGGGAGATGAACTAGCACGCTGTGACTGCCTCTAGATGCGGACAATCGTATCAGTACGAGACGTCCAGATGTCAGCGCATTAACTCGTTCAAAAAGTAGTAAAATAAAATTGAGCACCATGTGGTGCGGGTTATGAGGTACTAGGGAAATTTCTCTGTTGTACCCTTTTTTGTACTTTAAATAGTTGGCCACCTGTTTTTTTTGAAACCTATGGCGGGGAGCTTCCGCATTGCATATTAGAAAAAGAGAATTAGTCCAGTTAATAAGGGTAACCGGACCCAAAAACCATACAACACGCGGTTAATTATGGGAACCGGCAAAACAGCACTCACCTACTAACTCTCAAGGCACATCATCCGAACCAGATAGAAGAGGCCCTAGACCCAAGACCATCGGAAACAACTTATACCCAGCCAGACCAAACACCGCAACCTCGAGAGTACTCTCGCAACAGGTGTAGTACTCACACCTAGCCTTGTGCAGATAGGGATCAACCATTTGCCTGTATCAACTCACGAACCGCCTGCATCTCCGTCGACGTGAAAGGCTTCTTGCGCATCCGCAGATAAGGCTCCATTTTCTCTTGCACATCTTCCTCGGTGCCTTTCTTCGAGATCATGTCCTTTGGCAGCTCACCAAAAGCCTCTGCCACCCTATGTTCAGCGCACTTAGCAATCGGGATGTTGCAAAGCTTGTTCTTCTTGTCCAACCCGTGCACTACGCCTCCCGACATAAGTTGAGTCCCCTTCAACCTGCATCTGAATCGGTGCATCGAGCAAGGAAAGCGGCGCAGTGCAGCTGAAGTTGTTCAACAACTCATCCAACAAGGTGGGCGACGTCGGGTCGAACAGCGCGCCCTTGTCAGCAACCGAAATGTCTGTTAGATTAGGTGGACAGTTTGAAGGATTCTTGTCCACCTGTTTTGTGTTTTTATTTTTGTTAGAATCTTTCAGTTGTACTGTATCTGTTAGATTAGCGAAAATCCGTTTTGGCTTGTAGTACTAGATGATTCTATTATGAAAAAACATATTTGACAATATCCAAAAATTCCGAAAAACAAATCAGGTGTACATACAAACATACGCAATGAGCAATGTATTTAAGCTCCATGAGCTGAATCGAACCAACTGGTAACAAATATACGTGGTGGCATAATGGCATTCATTCTCGAATATGGTCATGATTTCTTATCAACCCGGCTACTGAACTTTCAGTGCCCTGCATTTGGCTTCGAGATTAAATTGCAAAACTTAATGGACTAATCTTGAACGTTGGCTTCGAGATTTTACTATATTCTATAAGTAAGAAGTCCGTACTATCATGAGGGGTTGTATAATGAAATGTGTGGTGTAATCAAATCTTGCACGTACACAACCCCATATTGCATCCACAAGCCTTCCTATTTTTCTATTATTCATGTAGTGTGTACTGACGCTTATATGCTATTTGCAACCAATATTGTTCACCATGTACACCAAGTGGCTGGATGGAGTTTCAGTTGTACCAAAAGCCAAAATGCTAAAATAAGTTTCCATGGCACTCGATCAGTTTGGGAAATTCAGAATCAAAATGTACGGTACAAAATTTTAAAATCCCGAATCAAAACTGAAGCACTCGGTTCCTGTTGAATTTAGTAAACAAAATAGCACAGCCTCAATTAGAATGCATAGAAAATTAGTAGCGATGCAAAACTTAATTTGCATCTCAGTATTCCCTACAACCTTCGAAACCGAGAAGAATGTATCTCAGCATTACCTTCAAACCTTTACAACTAAACAAATCATTAGTACTTCGTACTGTACCTTGAAGAAGGCCTGCTCGTCACCTGATGCACCAGCGCGGCACTCATCTATACTACTATTACTAGCAAACTGCCCGTGCGTTGCTACGGACAAAAGACAAGAAATGCCTCCACATGCATCGTGGTAAACACCAAAGTTCTTATGCTGTTTTTTGCTTTTGCCTCTCCGTTGAGCACTACGTGATTTACCAATCCGTCGACTCCTCCCTGGGAGGCACCACGGTGAGGAAATGAGGAACAAGGTGAGCATCGATCGGTGTCGACGATGCATGCACAACATGCTGGGGACTGAATCTCACCAGAGACGATGGCCTTTTTTCTCTAGTGGGGACTGACGGACTGCGGGTGGTGGTGCTGGGCAAAGGACGAGGGGAGGAGATTGAGGGGCTAACATGCAAAAGTGCCGACGCACCAGATTCATGTAGTGGTAAACCTAAAAAATGATAACCATGTAACATCTTGAGTTTTTACACTTGTTTTGGTTGTGTAGCATTAAAAATTCTAATTTAGAATGTTGGGTTTCATCACAATTTTAGTACTCGTGTTTCTATTGTACAACAATCCTCTCAAAAGAAACAGAAAACACAACTATTCTATTCTAATCTTCTTTCTTTGCATTCTCCTATCCAAAATTATAGGATCATAATGCAGAAACTTATGAGTTTAGAATTAAATTAATTTCCTCTGGTTTGTGGATCTCCTGTGATTTGTGGATCAGACGTGGTCTAATCTTTCTTGTTGGCAACATGCTTAAAGTTTTGTGGCAATTTGAGGATTGGGTTCACCTTTTTTTTTTCTGACTCCACTAACTGAAATCAGTGGTTCATGCTGCTGTTTTTTCAGTCCCAAGAACAATAGCTACAGCCAGAAGGACATGCCACATACAGAAACTTGCTTGACCTGAAAATCTTGCTTCAACGACAGAAGAGTTGTCGTACTCCAAGATTATCGGTGCATTTTTCACATCATGGACGCTCTGAAGACAAGAACGCACGCAACTTCAAGCACGTCCTAGCAATTGATCGCATGAGCATTGCGAGCCGATATAACCGTTCCAATTTATTATCTTCACATGTTCACCTCAACGGAAGCATTAACGTCCGACGGCAAGAGCCATCACGCATGTGCAGTTTTGCACTGAATTTGCTTGAAGCACGTCCTAGTGAATTTGCTTTTAAGCAGAACACACTGAATGAAGCATTCAGAATCATCTTTGGTCGCGGCATCCGTGTTTATAATACCCTGCTTTGTATGAACCACAGGTCGGAGGAATCCTAAATCCAAGCATCAGTGGACGCTGCATAGCTCCCGAACGAGCATACCGGCAGGGGTTGAGGCGAGGGAATCAACACAGGGGGTCATCGTCGAAGTCATGTTGTGTTCGTACCGCCTCCACGCGGTCCGGTGTCAGAGAACGGACGCGCCGGAGGGATGCGGCCTCCAGGATGCCCCGGAGACGGGAGCGAGCACGCCGGCTGGTGTACGGCCACCAAGTTGTCCCACCGACGGCAAGCGAGTGCCCCGTCAGCGGCGCGACCTCTTCGATCCCGACGACTCCCAGCGAGCAAGTGCGCCTCCCTCCGAAGGCCTCAAGGTCGAGGAGATTTCTGTACGAGGGCTGAGAGATGAGGCCGGCAACGGAAGGCCGGGGAGGACGCCGGTAGCAGCAGGTCCGGCAGGCGACCACCAGTAGGAGGCTGGAGCTCGGCCGGCGATTCAGATCGGGGCGACAAAGAGGATGGGGGAGAGCAGGATTGGGGATTTTTCTATTCTCACCGAATAGATTGGCGGTGGCAAATAGTGTAATTATTTCCTAGATCAGCCAAACCATGAGGGCTAAAACCGGAAATAGAAAAAACGTACCATCACCTCAAGGCATATTATATAGTAGAGAAAAAAACAAACATGTTGTTGATACATTAAATCACATCCGTTCAATATTCGATCAATGGCCCAGATCGCTCCAATGTTTGACAACTCAACACACCTTTTCAGTTTCGTGTTAATTACAACCATTGCCCCCGCTAAAAATATAAAGATTTCGTTTCGGTCAACCGACGGAGCTCCTCGCCCATGCTCCTACTCCGGCGAGGTAGGGTGTCGTGGTTTTCCTGCCCCGCCGCCCTGATCCACCTCGAAGGAACCATGGTTGAGGCGGGAGCATCCGCGCGTCGCCCCGTTCACGCCCAGGCCGAATTCTGGAAAATCCCACATCACCGACTTCAGTAATGCCGCTGGGCTGCTCTATTCTCTTCTTCCCTATCCCAATCCCCGCCCGCACCGTCGCTCTCCTCCCGACGGCACCCCTTCCCAGTCGCGCCGCGTCCTCCTGGTGAACGACTATCTCGACCGTGCGTTGTAGGCGTGGATCTGGCCGCGACTCCTCCACTGCACCGCCTCGCCCACTCTCCCCATCCGCCTGCAGCTCCCCCGAGAAAAGCATTCTTTCTCCACGACACAATGATCTGGCTAACGCAGATGAGTTCCTCTCTACGACCTCATCCGGCTGTGGTTGTCTTCTTTGTATTATTTTTCGGGATTAAGAGGACAACGACAGGGATCCATCCGCCGCTGCCGTCCACTGACACAAGGATCTACACAGGTAGCCTCCGGTGAGCACGCAAACCGCAACCGCTCTCCGCTGACCCAGAATGACTGAGTTCTCAGCGGCGATGTTTCTATAATTTGTATTTTGCAAATTCCCAATAAGAGATTGTCCATGTATTTAAGTAATTTTTCATTCTGGGAGATGGATCTGAGACTCCACTCATTTTTGTTGGGAGTTGGGAGGAAGGGGATTAACTCAATTAGCTATGATACCAGAACCCAACTCATGTGCTTCGTCCGCTTATAAATTGCACCTGAATATTCTGCATTGGTCGGCCCAAGATCGAGCATCAGGTGATTGCTATGTTCGATTAGTAGGATACATGGGACCACGAGAAAAAAATATTTGGTGGATTGAATGGGTTATTTCTCAGGTGGCGAGTGCTACAGATAGCCGAGAAGACATTCTATTGTAGAGATTGTTTTGAGTGCAGACTGTAACTGACGTTGATAACAACTACAGACAGCAGGTGTCCTTTTAAAATTCAGACGTATGTGCTTTCTTGTATTCTTGTTCCTTTTCCTTTTCTGCAATTTTTGCAACATGCCAGTTCTCCATCCTTTTGAATCTGAAGAACACATCAGTTCAGTTTTGCAGAGGCCCGCGCTAAGTTCCCCATTTCAGAAAAAAAAAGGTTCAGTTTCGTTTTTATCTGCAGGAGCAAGGAGCACATACTTATTGGTGGTATCGGTCCTAATCAAAGTCTGTACATTTTTGTTAACATATGAAAACAAGTTCAGTTAGTTGACATCTTATTTTTTATTTATAAGAATTTCAAAATATGAAAGTTGAACGCAATACCCGACGGAGATGTAGAATTTAGCTTTGATGTCTTCTTTGTTTCTTGCTTTCATGCATTTCTCACTCCATATCAGCGACCTCTCTTTTATCCGTAATGTCATCTGACACTGCAGCTTCAAAAGTAAGTTTTCAACAGGCTACATGCTTGATGATTAGATCAAGGCTCTACCATGTTCAAGTTTGAATGCCAGTGGGTTTCGAACCTGCAGATTGTAAGAACCAGAGATCGCAATGAAAGTGGAGATGATTATTATGTGTTTCGTACGAGGCCGCAACTTGGTAAGTTAGCCGTGTCGTGTTCTATTCGGTTTGCTTCTTCATTCTGAAGGATCATCATGTACTCCCAAGCGAAGACAGCTACGGTGTTTGTTTTTATGGTACTCTCTCTTATTGGCATTCTCAAGATCGAAATTTTTCATGCAATGTTGATGAAGTCAAAAGGCTAGAGGTTTTCAGCCGCCAAGCTTTTTGTAATGGGAAATAATTTGCCCAGTTTCATGCAGCTAGAAGTAGCGGAGGTATCAGCACAACCAATTGTTGTTTTGTGAGTACTGAATGCATCAACGACAACTCTTTTGCTACTGTTTTAAACAAACTTTTTGTTCAATCTGGCTGTCTGCTTTCCTGTATATCAGCGCAATCAACTGTAACTTGCATGATAACTAGAAGTATCAGTACGTACAAGACTATCAGAAACCCAAACTAATCTTTACCACGCCAGATTCTTACACCACTGATTTAGTGTTGCCTTTACCACACAAGATTCTTTTCCAAAATATATTCTAGCCCTTCACCAGTATAATATCCTTAATATTACATTTGGTTAATTCACTGAAGGGAGTTTGCCAAAACAATGTCTTTCAGTTTTTGCTTGTACTGTCCTCAATCTAAATATAGGTTCAGTTATATATATACTTTCAAACAATATGCCAAGATTAACTTTTAAAGGTGCAAATTTCAGCTTGGCCAAACCGGTTAACTTGATTGATACTTTGTAGAATGTCCCAGTGTGTGCTCTCAAATGAAGTCATAAATAATAATAATATTTTGTTGTGAATTGTGAGTGAGTTAACTGAAAAAAAAACATGGTCTGTCGAAGATAATCCCCATAATTACAGGAGAGAAGAATCGATACCATTATTTCGATTCCAGACTAGGGCTTTAGGAAGGTGAATCTTGCTGAACAAGAGAAAGTTGTTTCATATTTGGCGGCTTGGTGTTATGCAATGGAAAAAAAGGCTCATTTCATGCAGAGGAATGATCCTTATTGGTATACACATTTTTAGTCATCAAGTGTAGTTCCATGGTGGAGGACTATTGTGCCGGTTCTGAAATATACGTTTAGGGGTAGAGGGAAAGCAAACCCTGTAATTAGTGTGGCGGCTTTACATACTAGATAATTTTCAGAAATTTATCATAAGGAAACGACTAATTTGATATTTCATGTGTTGTTGGATGTCATTCAGCTCACTATAGGCATGATTAAGAGTAAAATAGGAACAAAATGATTAGTCGATTAGTCATGCGTGGAGAGACGTGCATTGCACGTGCACGTCTACTAGTGGACTAAAATAAGACGATGCACGCAAGGTCAAAACGCCCAGGGACTTGTCACACTTTCGAGCTTGCATCAGTTAGCATTGACTGTCGAATCTCGTCGAAGTTGAAGACCCGGATGGCGATATCGGGGGAGCGCGATGCTGAATAACATCTCGTCCAGCGTCCGTCGTCACCGTCAGCACCTACACCGCCAGCGAGATCACCGTGAGGCAGCCGATGTCGGCGCCTTCGTCGTCGCACTGCTCGAGGCACCTATCTGTGATCTTTCTGATGCCACCAACGGCCTTCAAGTCAAGATTACTCCACACATTAGCTTGCCTCCTTCCGAAGGCCGGCGTTAAGGAGGGTGGGGAATCCGATGAAGGACTTACGAAGGTGCTAGTCGGCTAGCTCGGCGCTCTCTGTTGTCCATGTCGAAACAGATGGACTTACGAAGGTGCTAGTCATTGGAGAGCCTCTGCAGGTGGATGGTGATGGCCTGTATCGGAAGGGCTTCCGAGCCGCCACCGCCTGACTGGTCTATCGCGGGTCACCCCCTCTCTCGATCTTGATCTATCGAGCCCCACGGACAGATGAGTCGAGCCAGCGACCAAGCCCGGGGAACTCTGTAGGGGAGATACCGATGGAACATACGGATCCAAAGAAACATACCGGCATAGGGAGATAATCAACAGGCGTGGATTTCGCATCCCCGTCTTACGGCGGAGGCACTTGCGTCCTCCCCGGCGTACGGTGGCGCCACAAACCTGGGGCAAGTGGTGCGGACGCGCGTTAGAGAGGCGGTGGAGAAGGCGGCGAAGAGGGCCACGATGGCGGCGGCGGAGGAGAGGTCCGCAAAGAAGGAGACTGGGGCGCGTGGAGCAGAGGGCCCCAGAGGTGCGTAACGGCAGCTGCGGAGAGGGCGGCGGCCGCCGCCGCGATACTCTGTTTCTCTCAGGCGCTGCCCTGTTTCCATCGAACAGTTTTTTGATGCGGTGCAGATGGGTTTCTTTTAGATCGTTTTGATCGTTGATCAAATATGAACGGTTTAAATTTAATGTCGATACAATACAAGTTTGCTCTTTTGATAATAGTATAAATACTAGTAAGATGCCCGTGCGTTGCAACGGGCGATAAATGTGATAAAAAGAAACCATCACGTCATCAGGTTGTTTAAGCAAATATCTTCTTCTTTTGCGTTTCTGTACAAGGAACACGATCGAGTTAGCGACAAGTAATGTAAGGCTGCAAAATTTGAGAGATTGAAACAAGAGAGTAAAAACATAAAACCTACAAATTATTCTCTATACCATGTGGTAACATGTCTGCTCTACCTTGTTTAAGCAAATATCTTCTTCTTTTGCGTTTCTGTACAAGGAACACGATCGAGTTAGCGACAAGTAATGTAAGGCTGCAAAATTTGAGAGATTGAAACACGAGAGTAAAAACATAAAACTACAAATTATTCTCTATACCATGTGGTAACATGTCTGCTCTACCGCGGATTTCTTTCACCATAGCAACGCACAGGTATCAATAAAAGCAGTTCTGATTCAGAAGTGAGACGGTAGCGGATTCGAATCATATCGGCTTATATTTGGACATGGCACGGTGGAGCACTCTGGCTCTTGATTGGAAACGGGCATAAACCAAAAATTTCAACAAAGGTAATATAGTTATATAAAAAATATTAATTAAACTGAGCCTCTAAAACAACATATGTTAGTTTTCCCGTGGGGAGATAAAGTTGTTGGCTCACCATGTCGAGTATCAGGCTTGATGGAGTGGAATCAAAACCTCATTGGTGCTCTAAAAAAATTGTAATCTGAACAGAATCGGAACACAGGCTACAACACCTACAACAAAGCAAAACAAACTCTAATCTGAAGATCATAGACGAACACATGCTTATGTCGGGAATCAATGGTGCACTTCAAGCTCTCCTCCCACATCTTCCTGCATTTTAAACAAAATCTTCCTCAGTCTGGTTTGGCAGCGAGGAGATGAGGACATGTTCTAAAGTCTCTCGCACCTGGTCACAAATCCCGCATGCCCGAAGCAGATATTCCCCATGTTCCTCCTCTCCATCTCCTCGGCCTGCCTTCCGCTGGAGCTGGACGGTTACATCGATGCAGCGAGACGGGTGGCGTGCGAGGCGCGACTCTTTCGGCCCTTTCCCTTCTCTGATTCCCTGGCCGCTGCTGCCCCTCACCGATTCGTCCAAGACTGGACTCTCGTTCCCTTCAGATGCGGCGGATCAGGCCCAAGCTGTGGGGAGGAATTCCTCTGCCCAACCTTCGCGTCGACGACGCCGGTGGAGACAGGAGATCGACGGAGGAACGTATGTCCAGCAAGCCGCCACGCAGATACGTTGATTCTTGGATAAATCTATTGCCGCCGGGGACTTAAACGGGGGATGTATACTCCGTCCGTGTCGCCGGGGACAGCTGCAGCGGGCTTCACGGCTGATGGTGGCGGCGACCTTCAGTCACGGACTCACGGGGTCGTGTGGCAGCGTCGCCCACGTCGGAGGAGGGCCGAGAGAGGGGAGCGCGTGGGGATCGTGGTCGGGGGATTGGGTTTTGTTTCTCTTTTATTGCGTTGGGGGATGAGGACGAGATGGTGTTTGACCCGGTTTGTAGCACCGGTGTGTGGTTGATCAGGAGGAGTCCGTCTCGGCTCTTGATTGGGCCGGCCCACACCAAGGAATCGCCAGCACACAAGGTAGAAAGGCCCACGGCTAGCGATCAAACACGTACCAAACGAAACAATCGACGTACCACCGCCACCGCCACGGTCGCTTAACGATATTATATAGTAGAGATATAGTGCAGATCTGGCCATGAACATCCCGGCCAAAAATTCTCGTACTTGTGCGGGACGGTCCTTGCCATCGAACCGGGCTTGAGCCTAAAACATTAGCCTAACAGGGCTATTAATAATTTCAAAAAAAAAAAGCTGACAGGGCTATTGGACCGGTCTTGAGCCTAAAACTTAGCCCAACGTGACCATTAGACCGGGCTTGAGCCGAAATCACACTCGCTCTCGTCGTGACAAGTGTCGTATTCTGCTTACTCCGCCCCCATGGTTGTTTGCATATCCGCAAGTGTCGCTACCAGATTGAAAGTGGAGAGTATGAGAGAGAAAGGGATACGGGAAGTGAGGGGTTGTTCTTCCCTTTTATTTTTTCAAACCAAATTTTCAAAACGAAATATATCGAGAACCGTTTATCCAAATTACGAACCGTTTTCACTTTTGAACTTCTCGCGTCGAGATCTTCAAAACTAGAGCCCATGCTGATAAGTTTTGACGAACTTTTTTTTGTACTTCTAGTTCTGTATAGTTTGTACAACATGTTCTGCATACCTTGTACTTTTCTGTTCTGTGTAATTTTGTACTATGTTTTCTGTGTAGTTGTACTTCTTGTGTATTTTTATACTCTGCTTTCGTGTACATGGACTTCATGTGTAATTTGTACTACGCTTTTTGTGTAGTTGAACCCGGCCCCCAGGCCAGGCATACGGCCCATTCACAAACTCTCTGCTCTAGGCTCTAGCGCAGACGCAGCCGAACTGGCGAGCGGCGACCTCCGCCCCCACTGGCCGCTACCCCCGCCCCACCCCATCCCACCAACCCCACGACCCTCGCCGAGCTGGCTTCTGGCGACCTTTGCTCTGACCTGGCAACCAGCGACCAAGACCAGGTGTTGTAGAGCAGCGAGCCAGCGACCCGTCTAATCGGCGTCGCCCCCGACCTGACGGCCGGCAACCAGCAGTTGAGCAGCAGTAACCCGGCGGCTCCACCGGTCCATCCCTCCAACTGTACATCTAGTTAGGAATTTTTCTTGTTCTAGTACGAGCACAACCTGATCCTCCTCTACTCAATCCCAATTGGGGATTTTTGTTGTTGTTTGAGATGCAGATTTGTGCAATTTTTCTGTTGAGTGGTTGATGGAACCGAGACGAAGAGAATTATCAGTGGTTCTAGTCTGCTAGAACTTGGAAATTGGACTGAAAATGGGTAAATGGCAACATTGCATCGTATTTTGGAAGACAAAGAACAGATGCAGTTGCTCAATTTTTTTTGTTGTCGTTCTTCAAATTTTGTTTGGTCTTTCGCCCCCCACCCCCCTCCCCCCCAACCATTTTTGTCAAGCTCTGGCACTCACCACACCCAACCAAACCCTCACGCGCGGCGAGAATGAAAAAAACGAGGAACATAGCAGAGGAGAGAGGGCAGAGGACTACCCGCCGTCTGCACCGTCCATACCTTCCATGCTCGCGAGCCATCGCTCTATCCATCTCCAGCGCGTTGGTTGTGGGATCCCTATCGACCTCTCCGCCATGGCCGCCCCTGCCACTTCCGCCTCCTCCACCGAGCCAGAGTGAAATGACACACAGCAGATAGACTAGGAATGAAATTAAAAAAAACTAAAAGAAGCTGTGTCGGCTCAGCTCGGAGCGAGCCCGGAAATGAGAAGGACACGCGGAGCGTACGCTGAGATACGCGCGACAGAAAAAAGATCAAATAGACAACTGTTCTATAGGAAATCCGTTATTATTAGGTAAAACTTTACACATACACACATACAAATTGTCTCACCCGAAATCGACACCGGTACGGCTTATTTATAAGAAAAGACATATATAGACTTACGACATTAACTCAATTGAAAAAAACTCTTGCAGCAGTCAAAATAAGAAAACATATCGCCGTGGAACAGATGTCGGTGATGAACACAATGCATGCTTGTTCGCCGTCCTCCGCGTCGCCTATTGCCGCCGATAGCGCGACCAGCTCGCCCATCCGTGGCGCAGATGACGACCAACCCGCCGGCGGGCAGTGCGAAGTAAGCTAGCACAGGAAGCACTGCCCCGACGGTGTACGATGCGAGTAGTAGAGCGGCGCGACGAAGGCGAAGGAGAAATTCCTGGCGCGGGCGGCGATGACGTCGCCCTGCAGCCAGAGCGTGATGCCTACTAGAATAGCACACACTATGGTCGCCACGAGTTCACCTGAAATTATGCAATTTGTTAAGGATTCATGCTTCTACTCGTATACCGAGCAATCACAACGTGGACATGCATACCTGAGAGAGCCTTTGTAAGCAAAACGTTCGTAGAAAGGGAGGGGGGCCGCTGCCCCCCCCCCCCCCAGCCCAACACCAACACTAGTACAGAAACGTACATTAGAGCCGGCCCCAGAGAGTCATCTCAGCCGGTTAAATTGTCGTCTCTGCGCGGGGGTCTCTAATGTACACTCCATTAGAGCCGTCACCTGGGGCCGGCTGTAATGAGCTCGTCCCTGAGACGGCCGGGAGAATCAGCCGTCTCCATTATAGAGACGGCCAACAGAAACACCCGTCGGTGATCGTGACTAATCAGCGACGTATATAATGGTTGGCCGTCGCATGGTACCCGTGGGGTCCGACATAGCCATCCGGATATATATACGTTGCCTCCGGGTATAAATCCTGGGGGGTCCGACATAGCCATCCGAACATAATATACGTTGCCTCCGGGTATAAATCCGGGGGGAGGGTCCAACTTTGTGAAGCAAAACAGAGTAATTAACAGATCATCACCACCAAGGAATCAGCCCCCTGTTCCATTAGCAGAAGAAATTCACATACAAATGTCTCCAACCGGAATTTGTGCCAATTAACAAAGTAGCTAGCCTGCTAATTAATTAGATAAGTGTGCTCCATCCCCCCTACTTTAACAAGACATAATTGGTTTTTATATGAGCTGGAACTCAATAATGACATCCAAGATGAGGTCATTGGTCTTTCTAAGAATGATCAGAACAGGTTGATCAATCAAAAAATTCTTGCCTTCCATGAAGTTCTCCCACCCCAACTTGTCGAGATCAATGCGGCCGTCGGTTCTCTTGATGTAGGTGATGCTGACGGCTGCCCCTGCTGCTCCAAGTCGTAGTCCAGCATTACCTCAGCCGGTATGCCAGCCTCTTCTGCTATCATCTTAAGTAGTTTTCTGTGCATGAAAGATAACATAACTATGTCATTATTCGATAAAGACATAGTTATATACGGCCGGCGGAGGCGATTCATGATTCCTGAATACTAACATAGGAAATTAAGGAGGCATGCATGAAGAGGCGGTCTTCTGGGTACATACCATATCATGTCTGTTCAGATTAGTGCTCGTGAAGCGAGTCACAAATAGAACTCCAACATAGTCTTGTACGGGAAAAGTTCAAGGAGGCGGTTCTTCTCATGCCTGTTGAGACAAACTCTTTGGGCAACTCTGATTCTGTCTTCGTCGTTATAGATATCTTCATAATTGTCTGGATCTTCATCGTTACTTTTCAGATATCTTGTCAGTGTCCTCTTTGTCGTTGCCCCGTCTATAATGACGGTATATACTGGGATGAGGTTTGAGGTAAACACTAGCATGTCTCCCTCGGTGATGTTGTTCTTGCAGATGAACCGTTCCCATTGTTGGCCGGCAAGCGGGTTTTGCTCAGACCTTTTGCTACATGAATTTGTAACGTGCTCCCAAGGGCCGAAACAACACACGCTCGCGCACAGACGCTTGACCGCTAGCTGAGCTGTGCATGGTACAATCTTGTACAAACAAAACGCAGAAACATCACAGAAATCATATGTTAAATTCAAAACTGAAAAAACAAATTTTTGTGTATTTGGAAGACTTATTGTTTTCTTACCACACTTGCGGTGACACTCTGCACACAAATACTGAATGAGGAATCATAGAGTTCCTACGTGTGCAGTTATTATTCTCGCAGACATGGCATGGCAAATCCTTCTCCTTCATAAAAAGAAGCATAAGTTAGAAAATTGCATGTATAGAATTTAGTAGCATGAGTAGTCATTTCTGATGAAGGTGTAGGACCAAATCTCACATTACGGACCTGGTGGAGAGGGCAACGGCAGAGGGTGGCCATGCTAGGGTAGTCATTGATTAAACTAATTATAGATGCATCAATCATAAGTTTGAAAGATCAATTCAGAAAGATATAATGAGAACTACATAC